>QEAN01000181.1:28548-40145 GCA_006535955.1 Synchytrium endobioticum | reverse complement strand
GTGGGTTGTCAATAGCCATTTCCTAGTGACTGGAACTCATTACTTTAAAGAGAAGATGAGAACTGGAGATTTTATGCTTAGATAACATTGGCTCAAAAAGAGCTCAGAAGATACAAAAAGCTAAATTTACTAGAGAATTGCCAGATGTATGTCGAAATGTTATGGCTCCAGTGAGTCTCGATCTCACGGCTTTGACCTAACAATCCACGGAGGAATATTAGAGTCACACTCTACCGACTGAGTTATGGAGCTAGATATGAGGATGGCTCCAGTGAGGCTTGAACTCACGACTTCGACATGTCATACTAGCTATGAGAGTCGCACTCTGCCGACTGAGTTATGGAACGCTGCGATGCTCGCGTAGGTGGCGATGAGGAATAGAAGAATATTGAAATTCATAACGCAGATGTCGCCTTAGTTACGTACTGAACTACCAATTGCGGGCACTGCCTTCCGTCAGCTTGTTAACGTACACAGCCCACATACCAGGTGCGTTAGTCGAACAGGTATATATAGAGATCAATTCACACACATTATCCTATCGTGTTATTGATGAGAAAAGACTAATTATCACGTCTAACAAGTACATTTCAAACATCGAAATTCGCTATATACAGTATATAGTAATACCCAAAACTTGTTCCTGCTTCTGCACAGCCAGCACTTCATCAGCGATAATGTTCATTCTTCATTCATTTGTGCTTCTTTTTTCACCGTCGAGTAACGTGCTAACGCAGCTCGACGCGCTGCTTCCCGTGGTGATAACTCGTCCCTATCATGAAGAATGTTAAGCCATAACGGTACAAGCTCCCAAACAACGATTATACTTGCATGTGCATGATATCATCCGTCGTTGTATTGTGACTAGTATCACCATTGACCGTTCCAACGCCGCCGTCAAATGCTTTTCGCCCTTTGTCGTATTTGCCCATAGCTTTTAATATCTGTCGGTATGTGATAATTGGTCATATATAGAGACATATACAGGTATGAAGACAGCAATAAGTCACCGTGTTGTGAAGGTCCCAATAGTCGGTATTGTTGTCTGGGTATTTGCAATGCACCAGCCTATGGCGAATGATACGTGTCTGTGAATCAGGGAGGACATTTTGAGTTTCGACGCGCATGATACTCACGCAGCCAACATGTCCCGGACAATCCTATTGAATTCTCGAAATTCGCCATTGTCGTTTTTGAGCACAATATATATATTCGCGCCCAAACGATACCATCGCGGTGCCTTGTTGTTTTTGTCTCTGAACCAGCCACGAGGTCTCTCATGAATTTCAAGAAAGAGAAGCTGGTACTTGGTGATATATTCGCACAGCTACATTTGCATATTAACGGTTAATGGTTAAAGCCAGGACTGCGTGGCGTGTATATTAACGCCTGGACGATGATCGCACATGGTACGTACTCGATCCAAAGCTCGTTCTATCAGACCTCGTGCTTCTTCTGAGCCTGTGCCATCCTCTAAGACTGAAATCTTGATCTTGAGGTCCTTACCGTCGTATCTGCTGATTGCTTTGAACGTATGCCTCGCAGACGGTTTGGACTCGTTGACAACTTTTGGAGATGAGCGAACGCTTGATGGATCTCCAGCTGGCATAGTAGATACCTGGATATGGTGGCGGCCCTATTCTGATAAATGTTGGTCGGATCGTATTGATATGAGCACTAGATATATCCGATGACGCAGTGCCCCAGCACTTACAAATGGAATGACTTCAAGAGTTTCTGCACTTTCTCGAGGAAGACCGCGCCAACACACTATTACTATATACTTGGAGGAAGCGGTGGGCCCCTCACTGACTACACGACTACGAACAGATCGTCTGCAATTCTAGGTCCTCGCCGCCGCACTTGTAGCAATCCGCTGCACCATCAAGAGCATCCGGTACCTGCGGTGGGTGAGACAGGAATCCAATGCAAGCAGGCAACGAGGCTAGTTCGTATGATGTGTATGTCAGCAATGAGGAGCCTGTGTCTGAGCTCGCGGAGGACAGTGGCTCTGACGACGATTGCACGCACGAGGGACCGGACAATGCACAAAAGAAGACAGACGATGGACAAGGACAAGACGCATCCGATGATGAAGAAGGAATTCCTGATTTCTCGCAGTTGCTGATATCCAAAGAGTGAGTTCCACGTGTTTCAGCTGTGAGTCGTGGCTCTTGAGTTCCAAACATCAACCTGCTCAACGTGATGCGATATGGCATGTAGACACACCATGGCCATCAGAGGCACTAAACTAGGGACTCCTGAAGATTGTGAAGAACATCGCTCAAAACTGCAAGTATCTATGGATGCCTACTTGCTTGTGCTGTCTGAAGAGAGAAGAGTCCAGAGGTATGTTGGTTGGGTAAGTGTCGCCCGACATGTCGAATCTAACCCTTCTGGGATATCCCAGATCGTCCATAGTCCGAGCGACATGGTTACCAGATGTCCGTATGGCCCAAGTATCACAGCCGAACGGTGTCCACTTCCAATCAACTGGGCGAATATCTGTCAATGGGAAACTACGACTTTTCCCTGAAGAAACGCTATATTTGATGGAGCGTGGTGTTATATCTCTCCGTGTTGGTGCTGGCATTGTATCCCTGCAACAGGCATATTTGATTTTGCTGGATGATGATTGGTGCACTTTGGAAAAGTGTCAAGTAAGACATGTTGCCCGGCACATTATGATCATTCAAGCAATGAAACTCTGTTCTCATGTCTAGGCGTATATGTATCTGCGGCGACTAGGTTACTATGTGTTTAGGCATAGTCTGCACCAGCCTGCGCTGTCAGCGCTTGAAGTTCAATCTAAAGGTCGTCAGCAGCCGCGAACTGCAACACTCGGAATATGGAATCCAGGTGTGCTCTTGAATTTCCTCTGGTACCGTTTAGCCCTCTAACAAGCTTCCATATCATAGTGTACAGTATGCTATCATTCATTGTAACACGGTTCCTCTGGTGGAGGAGGCCAGTCAAGAAGAATGTATATGTGGCTCTGATAAACACGTCCGAATGTGTATCATTTGGTAATTTGCGCCGTTACTAAGCTAATTACACCCCTCCACTGACTTGTCGGATTGGGCCCATAGATGATGTATACAAACAACTCCAGGTCATCCCGCAACCAATTTGTGAAACTCCAATACCTTATATATGGAGTCCAGATTTTGACGCTTACAAACCGAAACCACATTTTAAAAAGACTAGTCCTGGAATTCCGTCATTTAGCTTTATGGTGTTGAGGCGAGTGAGACGCATTGGGCAAGACGGTGAATTTTTTTGCTCACAAACAAACTTGAACATAGGGCCATTGATAAAGTTCCTTTGTCTGGAGACTTGAAGCATTTGCAGTCACAGGCTCCTGATGTGCCCGTCAAGCTAGTAGTGGTGGATGGTAGTAATATAAGTTTCCTCTCGGTCTCGTTTCAATCACCACATCCGTAAGGATTTAGAATGCCCTTGTATCTGCATACAATGCTGTAGTATTGATAGTTTGCCTTTGACAATAGACCTCAGTGTTTGCATCTCATGCAGCGAGCGGGTCCTTGTCAGGGAGTCACACGCAGGCTCAGGAAATGCAAACAGGACTGCGCGAACAAGGAAGCGTGCGCGACCAGGCCTGGCGGACTCGCACAAGTTCAGAGTTCGGACAGGCGGACATCAAAACATCAACCGGACATTGACGAAAGGCACTTGAAAAGAGTGCATCAACGCTGAATCCCATCTGCTTACACCTTGCGCCACAATCACACTACCACATGTAAGCATCCTTGCCGGCAAATGGCAGCTGTGATGTATATCCTCTAATTCTTCACCGATCAACCTGACCTTCCTATAGCCAGCTGGAAAAGACGATCGCCCTGTATTCTTGAGACAGGCTGCTGTTGCCGTATCCACACAGCGCATCGGTATTATTCCTTCCGAAACTTGGGTGCCAAGTCGTCTGCATTGCAACTGACCAGCATCCACAATTCGGTCCTAGTTGTATGGACAAGAAAAACTATCCATTACCGCCATCCTCCTCGCCCAACCATGGCGTCGACTCAACACCTACCAGACTGCCTTCATTATCTACAACCATACACAACCACGCCTCGTCGACCAATCTACGTGCCATTCTAGATCGCCTACATCCGATACCTGCCATTCCCATTAGCACCATAATGTCTGCAATTAAAGACCTTTGCATCTATGTACAGTCTGCGTCATTACTACCTGCTGAGATCGCCCATATATGGTCGATAGTCCACCCCCTTGTTAGCGCGGACGATCAGAGTAGCGTGGTACTAGAGCTGATTACCACCTTGATACACACACAATATGATACGATAACCGAGGTTGCTGGAATGAGGACTGCCTTGTTCAAGGCCATCCATAGTGCTTTTCAACCCGCGAGTGTAAAGGCGCTGGGGGAGCTGACAAAAAATGGGACTGATTTGGCAGAGTTAGAATTCACCCTAGGAGCAGCGCTGCATGAATGGCTGTCTGCTGGTGATGCTCAAACTAGTAATGGCTCCGAAACAATTCAGGCCGTACTTGCTCTGGCCGCGAAAACCATTAGCAGCAACCTTCTCCCACCGCAACAGTGTGATGGTATAGCATCAAGTGCGGCAGTTTTATGCAGTAAGCCCCAGTATACGGCACTTTGCTTATCCTTGATAGAAGTAATGGGTGAAAAACGACAGCTCCCAAACACCGTCTTACCTCACATCATACGTGTATTGTGCGACACAGTCAACTTTGGAGCACACTCGGAAAAAAGTTGGAACATTCTCAAAATGCTACTCGAATCACCAAGGGGTCGCCGATGTATGGTATTACTATGTAACACTCTAGAGCAGGTTAAATCACCCATAGCCGTACGAGGTGCGGTATTTACCATAGCAATGTCCACTTGGGGTACTTACCGTGTGAAGGACAGCTTCTATTCGAAAGCTTACTTTTTGGCATGCTTTGCGCGTGTTGTGGCGACAATGCAGAATGATATGGTGGATGGTGAGATTTTGAGGTCGATCGAGAGACTTGTGAAAAAATATGGTGTACTACCATCTCCGTCAGCCGATTCTTTGGGAAGTAAAGGTGGTGTGGTCAAGGTTGATACATTCACAAAGAATGAGGTAAATGAGAAAAGTCGGACAGATTCCAGCAGTGTTAGCAGTGGTTCAGTTAGCGATATCAGAGGTCTGGAGTTGACTGTGATGGAGTGGGAAGCAGTAATCTGTATATTGAAAACACTGTCAAGGCTATGGCATGAAGCGTCAGCTTTGCAAACCTCCCTGCACGTATCCCGAAGTAGAGTAGGAGACACGTTGGAACCAGTAGTACCACCATCCTCTGACGGGACTACTAGTAATCAAGCACAAGCTTATGACAGACTGGGTACTCTTCACACACTGCTACAGGTTTATCAAACTATCATGAACGGAATTACAGATGTATACCAGAAATTGACCGGTTCCTCATCAACCTTGTATTATGACCTCTTGTACCAACTAGCACCTCATTTATCTCAACCATTAGCAAATAGTCTGCTGGATCATTTGGCATTGTCACTCTGGCAGATTGATATAGAAGAGCAAATCAACGTACTATCACATGCATCTTTAATCTTCTACGTTAATGAGGCACGGCCGGCTATTCGCCGTAAATATGTACTGATTTTGGACGGTGTATTGGGTACGATGCAAGACGCCGAACGTGATGAAATGTTTGAAAGAGTGTTCGTACCTATCGTACCTGTTCTAGGGAAGGAGGCTGATAAGGATGTATTCCTAAGCATTCTAGGCTTGATATTGAATGTGGTGGCGGAGCTTGGTGAAGATCAGGGGCTGTTTTTGGTGGCCATCTTGTTGGATTCCGCACTTGGCAATTTGATACCCAAGGGTGGTGTGGCTCATGAGGGTATGTGGGAGAGCTTTGCTGGTCGGCAGTTTGTGGGTAGATGCTACCGACCGTGTTCAGCGCTCTTTCGTTTTATGAACCAGGTCGTAAACACACATAGTGTCCAAAACTACTGAAATTGGAACAAAGGACACCAAAGATTCGATGAAAGATTTAAAAGACACCACGTCTCAAATAAGCAACCAGCCACAACCAAGCGCCACTTCCCCCACCAAACCATTACAGTCATTAGCCTTGGAAGCCTTGATGCACTTGTTTGAGATAGGCCTGTTGAATGCCTTACCTATAATATCGACAACAGCATTCTCTGCCATTCTCAAAATAGCGGGTCTTGCCCGTGTCGATGTTCATTCACGCATTACAGCGCTACGGTTTCTATTGAAGGTCAGAGCGGACTCGAGATATCGCATCAGATTACCGTCTTCGGATGCTCTGAAGATGGACTCTACAAATAGTGACGACAAGCCGATTGCTGAATCGAGTAAGGCAGGTGGAGATGTCAAAGTTAATAGTAATGCAACAGTTGATGTTACACTTGTGAATGATGGCAAACCAGTGGATAGATCAACCGAAGATATACGAAGCATTGAACTGGAAGAAGCCAGAAAATTGTGGACGCGTAAAGATACTATCACAAGCCCACAGGTAGTATGCTTCATGGAATCAGCCGTGGTGGAAAGAACTGGCGTCAAGCTACTTCCCATTGACTTATATGCCTCGATGATTCTCGATATTTTCATGACCGAGAAATCTTATGAGGTGTACACGTTGCTTCTGAATTACCTCCCGGCGCAAATGGAGAATATTCATCTTTGGGCTGGTGCATACAGGACATTAGCGGATATACGAAAACATTTGTGTGTTGCCATACTTGATGAGAAGGTAGCAACGTCGGTTATAGATATACCTTCTACCACTCGAAAAGCCGACCTGTATGCATCCCTGTATAAGATTCTATTAGCCCTGATCCCTCATCGACGGTTGTTTACGGTGAGAGACGTACAGGATGAAGTTGTGATGGCGTTTCATGCCGGGTTGAATCGTGGACCTACGAATGCAAGGCTATGTTTGCAAGCCTTGACTTTATGCTTGTATGAGTTACCAAGTAGCATGACTCGTCTGCTACCAGAAACTAAATTAGCCCCTGGCATATTAGATAGGTTGAGTCGCATGCCGTCACAGGCGTTGATACTGGAATTTCTATCAAGTTTGGCACGGTTGCCAGATCTGTATGTCAACTTTACCGAACGAGACTTCCGAAGAGTGTTCGGGATGGCTGTGCAATACGTAACCTCAGCTGCAGCATCGTCACCGGCTTCGTCGTCATCCACTACCGGTCAGGCAACACAAACCAGCATTATGACTCAATATGTCCTGAATATGGCATATCATGTTGTGACCGTCTGGTTTACGGCTTTAAAGGTTGTGGATCGGCGTCGATACGTGCCCTTCATCGTCCACTACTTTATGCTACCACTTCAGCAACAGCTGAATGTAAATAACAAGACGATACAATTGGACGAAAACGCAGAGATGATTTTGGACATGATGATACAGAACACCTACTCGGACTGTTCACCAAAACCACCAGAATCCTCAAAGACTATGAATGCCCCGGGTGTAAGCAGGTCATGGATTATGGGCAATGCGCTGACAACAATCAAGTCTTCACCTGGTGGTTGGTTCGATATTACGATTAGGAGAGCATCTGGGTGTGTTGCGTTTAGCGTGAGGCTGGATAATAGGTTCCGGTATAATGTGGACACAGAATCCAACCCGAAAAGACGAAGTAGCCTGAATTTGCAACAGACTAATTCATCTGCACTAGATTGCAGTAGCACAAGCTTTGGTGAAACTGCGGAACCAACCATGGATGATATAAATGACCCTCAGAAACGTTTCAGGCATCGGCGATGGGGATCAATGGATGGATCAACCACAGCAATAGGTGCAAAAGGCTTGAATCGGACTAGGTCTATCCACGGTCGTAGTAATACCACCTCTTCACTGCCAACACCGTCAAGTGCATCGAATTTATCTGGATCTATGGATGGTATGATAGTGAGGTCAGCTGATACTCTTGAAGAAACACCGGCTTCAAGATCACGGTCGTCGTCAGCGTCGTCTGATATGCCAGCTGAGGACAGCTTACCTAGGAGATTATCTAATAGATTAGGTGGTGGGAGTTCAAGTACAATGACGATAGATCCAGCGTTCTTTATGGCACAGGTGCTACCATATCCAGATATGGTGGCTCACGACGTACCGAGACTGTTACCAGATGACGAGATGGCCGCTAGGTACATGTCAGTATTGGATTTGACGCCAGTCATTGATCTACATAAGCTTGGGGTGGTCTATGTTGGACCAGGTCAGAAAAAGGAAGCCGAAATACTAGCGAACACACATGGATCACGAGCTTATGGATTTTTCTTGAGGTCTTTGGGTAGCATGATTCGGTTGAAGGGTATCAGAGACGTGAATACGGGTGGTTTGGACACTAAAGAAGACTTTGATGGTACTCATGCGGTATATTGGCAAGACGATTGTGCTCAAGTCATCTTTCATGCTGCTACATTGATGCCGACTAGAAGTAATGATGAAAGGTCTACCGCCAAGAAAAGGCATATTGGGAATGATTCCATCGTGTTGGTGTGGAATGAGTCAGGTATGGATGGCATCGTCTCGTACTGGTTTTTGCTGTTGTCAACGTACTGTCTGCTACATAGGAGATGACTATCAGTTCGATACGCTGCCTGGACAGTTCAACCATGTGAATATAGTCATAGCTCCACTGGATCCGGACAATCCACTCAGTGTGGTTGGCGGTGCGCTGGAAGATGACGTTGATCGATCCACAGGATTGAGTAGTAGTGGGACCATCCCCGCATCATATCGTAACGCGTGCTTCAGAGTTGTGATGCAACGACGTCCAGATATACCTGATATAGGACC
Source organism: Synchytrium endobioticum (assembly GCA_006535955.1). Lineage (NCBI taxonomy): Eukaryota > Fungi > Chytridiomycota > Chytridiomycetes > Synchytriales > Synchytriaceae > Synchytrium > Synchytrium endobioticum. The sequence goes on along the minus strand of QEAN01000181.1, from coordinate 31,289 downwards.
CATTTCAGAAGCCAAATTGGTGTCCGGAGCGTCATTGGCCAAGTTTGTTCGGCAAATAGCCGTGCACGCTAATATAGCGGTGCAGATATTCTTTGGAAGTGCGGGCGGTGGGAACGTAAAGGAGCGGTTGAGACAGTTGAGAAGGATTAGGCAAAAGTATGCCGGTGACGGTGGTATTACTAGTGGTAGTGTTAGTGGCGGTAGTGGTAATAGCGGTGGGAGTGTAGCAACAGGACAGACCTCGACGAGTAGTGGTATATCTAATGCAATGACAAGTGATGGAAGGATGGATGTTTCTGAAGCAATGCTAACTTTTACAAGATATCTCTAATATTTGTATAATAGCGCATGATAGGTGGTATATTTCGCATTTGGCAGGTTCGTTTGAATATACATTACGCAATCGTATTATGAAATGACGAGCACGAGAAAGACTGCAGCAGCCACGAAGATACAAAAAATGAACAAACTTACTGGATACATAAGCACAAGGAGAATCTACTTTAAGCTTTGCATATCACGATTCAAGCAGGCCACAGTCCCCGACCCTTGACGACCCTCACCACGACAGGGCCAGACAAAGAAGTATAATTGTAACTAACAACGTCCTGCGTCGCGGCCATGAACTCCTCTTGCAAAACCCTAGTCAGCGCTCGTTTACTCTTGAAATTGGCGCCCGTGACAAGTGTAGACGTGGATGCAAAATGAATCTCACTGACGCCCTGAACAACCACCTGCACCGGCTTCACGCGCCTGCTGCCACGCTTCAGAGCCCGCACCTGGTCCGCGGCTTCCAGCAAGCAGTCAGCGGAGAGGACCAAATCCGACTGCATCACGCTATTACGTCCGAACTGCAGAGATTCGAGCTGGTCCAGCGATGCAAGTATCTCTATGATCCCAGCATGCTGCAGCGGGTACCCAATCATCTGCAACGTCGTTAAGCGCGGACTGTGCTGGGTGATGACGGCGGGGGTCAGATCCAGCAAGGGGGATTCGCTCGCGTGCATGTCGTCGTGGATGTGGACTCTCAGGGTTGTGAGCCGCGCGCCGTGGCTCTTCAGCCAGGCGCCAAGTCCGCTGAGCGAGTGGGACGGTGCAGAGATTTCAAGGTCGCGCAGCCTGAGCAGCGGGGTGTGCAGGTCTGGGAACAGACGGCGGCGGGACCAGCAGCCGTCGATGCTAAGCGACACGAGGGTGTGAGCGGACTGGGCTATCATGGCGTGCACGTTGCTGCATGGTATGTAGTCGCTGATTGAGAGATGCAGGTTCGCGAGGGCCGCGTCGGGGTGCATGGCGATGCGGTATGGTTGTGTCGACTCGATGTCGTGGCTCTTGAGCGCCAGATTGCGCAGATGGGGCAGCCGCGACAGCCAGGGTGTCGTGACGAGGTCGGATATGTCTGCAAAATAGATGGAGAGCGTGTGCAGGCTTGTAGACGAGCCGGCCACGAGGCCCGTCATGAAAGAGAGTGGCACGGGGATGGAGCGGGCGTGGTGGGAGGATCCGTAAATCTCGCACTCTTTGAGTCGCGCGTGGTGCAGCCCTGCGCCAATGTCCGAGAGCCAGTCAGACGGGTCGATGGTATTTACGGCCCATACGAACGGGTCGGAGTAGTTGGTCAGTCGCAGCCGCAGGCTTTCGAGAACAGGCAGGTTGGCAAAGATCGCGGGCCAGGTGGATACCCTTGTCGTAGTGATTTCAAGAGCAAGGGCTCGGAGAGTGTGGGGCAGCGTGGCGTGCCATATCGGCGCGGGGAGGCGGGTAGGGATACTGATGGATTCAAGAGGCGAGGATGCGATTGCCCTGGTGTATATCTTCTTCAGCAGGGATCTAACGAAAGTGGTCAGTGGTTGCCTGGGCCTGAGTGCCTGGGTGACGTACCTGGCGTGCGCCGATTCAAAAAACGAGCTGTTCGGATGATCATCGCCACCACAGGCAAGTAACACGTCGGTCAAATCGAGCCCATTCATTGCCTCGAAAACAGGCTGGCGATACATCGGCCTGGACGAGGTGCTCCTACACGGGCCATTGAAGGGCGTAGATCCAGGGGCAGGATACGCATTCATCAGTGCAATCATGACAACTGGTTTCAACATCAGGGCCAAGGGCTGCTTCAGCTTCCTGTCGGTGCATATGGACCTGAATGACTTTGCGAGGGAGTTAGAGTGGCTGCCGGAACGGAATAGGTCGTGGTACAGCAGCACGATGGTGGCGAGATTGAAGTGCTTGTTCAGCTGGGACATTGTACCGAGGGTTTTCTTGTCCATGTACGAAAGGATGTGGAGCCATATCTCGTTGGGGAGGTGGTACTGGTTGGCGGGACTCAGTGGAGCTTTCCGGCTGTTTGATCCGCTCCGTGGCTTGCATTTGATGAGCTTCGATAGGAGCCTCGATGTGGACGGTGAGGGACGGTCGCTGGTGCGTTTGACGGCCAGGAGACACTTGACGGCGTAGATCATTGCTCGTGCGGCCAGCGGCCAACGTCCAGAAGACGGCCTTGACGCTGTATGTAGCTGAAATGTGGTGTGCTGTGCGGGGGAGTCAGGCGCTCACCGTCTCAATCGCAAAGCTGCTACATTGTGTCGGTGGTCCGGCGGCCAATTCGGAGCGGGACCCGCAATGTAAGCATTCTAAACTATATAGCCATGTCATTTCGCACTATGCATCCTACATGTGAGCTTTCGACTCATGTGGGACAGGTTGAAAAAGAAGCTGCTTCCACAATTCGAGAAAAGGAAGCG
>QEAN01000181.1:4573-27651 GCA_006535955.1 Synchytrium endobioticum | reverse complement strand
AAGATTGAAGAGGAAGACGAATATCAAGAAATTCTAGTACCGCCTGCTGTATTGATAACGCCATTTCAAATGCCGGATTTCGATGCTGAGTTTCCACATGCAAGAAGAGCAGTGAATAGCATCACTGCGATAGTGAACAGTAGCAATATTGGTGATGGGAAGAGTAGACAAAGTCTAGTGAATAGTAATAGTAGTGGTGTGAGGTTGAGTGCTGGTAGTAATAGCGCGGTTGTTGGTGGTAGAAGAGGATAACGGATCTAAATATATTCTTATAAAAGAGTGACAACCGATTTATTTTTTAGATACAGCAGCAGTCTCCAAGCACCTTAATCACGGCGCAAGGAGGGACGCGACGGGCCGCTCTTATCACTAGGAACCACCACATAGCCGTCATATGCAGAAAGAGTACCCCCGCTACCACCATGTCCGTCTACGCGCGAAGGAGGGTCGGGCCGTTGCGAAGAGAAACAATACGAATGATCAATCACTTCCCATCCTAATTATTTCCCAAAAATGAAAGTTTAGAGTTTCGGCACGACCCTGGTAAGCTAAGATGAGTTGTGGTACATTACCGGCTTCGCGTGATTTTTTGATATCGTGTTTGATCTCACAAAGTTCAGTTTCCACGCTGGCGAGGTTAAAGTCTGGAATTGCTATAGGGGGTGTAATGAGTTTGGAGGTTATCGGCTGATAGTCCAAATTGATGTATAAGAAACGGATATCAGTATTTACCTGGTGAGTCGGTAGGGTTCAACTCAAGCTTCGATAAAGGAGAAGCCAATTTATCAAGACTACCACGAGTTTTCTTCTTTCGACCTTATGTTATGGCGAATTATGGAGTCCAGTGACGTCAACAACACTATGTAGTTGCGTTTCTTACCTTCTTGACCCCATTCCTCGAACCTTGGGTCGCTCTCCTCAGTTAGGAGATCATTGTCTAAAGCATCATTGTTGTGGTTGAGCAAAGCACAATGCGTTGTCGAGGACAGCTTAATTCCAACACCCACATTCATTGATTAGACTGGACAAACGCTCTGCACCTATTGCGTCGGCAGCGTGAATTTAGAGTGTCAGAACGATTCCACAAATATCAGTGTTGATGAAATTTCAATACACACGACTTCCTGGCACAGGGGCTGTCAGAGCTTTGTGACAAAGGAAAGTAACCAAGAGTAGAATGGCAGCCCCGCACCTGATGGATGCATACTTGGAGATAGTATCTGTCCTCATGATGGATTGATTTCCGGTGATAAAATTCTCAGGACTGTTTCCGACGCTTTTAAGGGACGAGGTTGTCATCGATGCGTAAACCATGACGTGATGTGGCACCCATCGGACTGTGCTCCGATTCACGTTTCCGTCGGGTGTCTTTGTTGTCACATCCTGGACAAACAGCTCTCGTCCGAAGTTGGACAAAATAGAGGGGTTCCTTTAGTTCCTAGGGAAGGGAGTTGGCGAATTTTGTATAGTGTCCTTGACAATGAAAGAACTAAAGCATCATAACCTCACTGAAGGCTAGCACAATTCTTACATTAGTTTCAGAACTCCTCTTGTCTCAAGCTGTAGAAGGTCGATTTGTTATAACCTTATACTCCAACATTTGGCATACCGTTCTACCAAGCAAATCACCCATCTACTAGCCGAGTGCATCTCATCACGATTATTGTTTCCCTGTTTGAATTCATCACTTTTGGGATATGGCACCTAGTTATATCGAGGATGACAGGAAGGAGATTGAGTTGATGGAGGCTGAAATGCGGAATCTTACTGATGCAATCTCTAATTTACGCATACGAAGGAGCATTGCTGCTGATACTCAAACCATTGATGACAGTATAGACGCATCAAGAGCAGCTCTTGCCAACATGGCTCGGTACCAGGTGTTGGTGTCACACGTGGTGACTCACACGTGTGACGTGTGAAAAGGCAATGGAGGTAGTAGAGTTTGTCCTTCCCTCTATATCTTGATATAGATTATGTTGGCACATTAAGATGTCTATGTATTGTTGTGCAATTTCCTTTAGGAGCGCGTTTGGGGGAAAATTTTAGGGTTACACCAGCCCTACTATAAAAGAGTTGTGTGTGTGTAGGTCTGTTCACCATACGTTAGCATCTAACATTGCTGCCTATGGTTGAACAGTTTGACTATACATGTCACATCCTGGACACAGCTCTCGTCCGAAGTTGAACAAGAGCTGTCAAGATAAGGGGGGGTCCTTTAGTCACTCCTATATAAGGGAAGGAGTTGGCGAATTTTGTAACGTAGTTCTGAAACTCTTGACAATAAAAGAACAAAAACATCATAACCTCATTGAAGGCAATTCAGTTCTTACAATACACTATGACTAGATCGTACCATCGAATTTACATGTATATGCTCAACTGTTAAAGTCGTCGACCAGGAACTATACAATTGCGTTCCAGGCCACCGCAAGGTAAGGCGAAATTATGGTTGGGTCAGCTAACGGCCTGTGGAATGTTTTTCCTTGATCATCAGCGGGACGACCTCAAATCAAGCCGCCAGGGCATCCCCTTCTGGATGACCAAATATGACCTTGTCTTAACCAGTTCTGCTCGTACAGGACGACCGTAGCGACTCGCGTGCGACTAGCATGGACGTCATTCAACGGTCCTGCTTGTAGACCTGTTCAACGCATACTCGCATATGAAGAACTGCTCTAATACGACCACATTCTTTTTTTTCTTTTTATTAATTATAATCTTGCCTGTAATTGCTGTAATTTCACCTTACGATTAATGTCTTTGAGAGATTGTTGCCGGAAAGAATGTATTGAAGAAAGGTTTGGGATACAATCCCTATTATACCCTGTTGAGATATGAGTGTGCGCGATGCTTGTGTAATGTGTGGTGCGAGTAATGCGGAAGTGAATGAAGTGTGCTTAGACACATGTCAGATAGATTGACAGATACAATAGAGAACAACAGGATGAGACATTGACATACCCAACCAGGGTGCGAGGTGTGCCAGATGTGTCTACCATCTCAACAAGAGTCAGAGTCGGGGGGCGGGGGGCAGAGGGTCCATAACTCCCGAAAAGACCCTTGCCCTTGGGACGGACATGAATCAGCCTGGGGTCCGACTGCGTGTACATCCCAACATGTCTACACATGATCTGTATGATTCAGTTTGCATCTCAGTTTGCACAACTCAAACAACCTCTTGTGATATCAAGATATACTTCTGGACAGCTCCCTCGTCCGAGTTATAGAATGTCTGATGCATTTAATGAATCAGGATACCCTGAAACGTATCCAAAATGCAGAACTGTCGATCGGAAGGCAAATCAACGCATCGTTGAAGATATACGAGAAGCGGTGAATGACTTTCGCACAATAGACATACCCGGTATGTTATATAGTACAAGGCAGCGCATATTGCTTTCGATATGCTACGACGCTGACGAAATTCTCAATAATATAGCCATGAATAATATTGGGAAATTCGATGGGCTTGATCATCAAACTTGGGTAACAGACCTCATTCGAAAAAGAGCCGTCTATCACTTTGTGGAAGAAATCGGCGAGCTTGTGAATAGACTGCATTACAAGAGGGACATAGATTTGGTTGAAAAGGATGCACTGTATCAGTGGGGATATCAGACAGGGCCGTATCGGTTGATCCGCAATGTTATGGCGCACAACCCCCATTGCGCTGTCAAGTTTCCCGGCATGAGGGCTGGCGCATATGAGCATCTGTACCTGGCTATTACCGAAGCCTTTGCGCATTTGGACGAAATGGTAGAAAATTTGGATCTGGTAAGAGTATAATAAATGTAACTTGTATTGAGCACTAGAATATCAAATACAGGCTATTCCCTCTTTAATGCTTAGCAGACCATATCTTCTTGTAACCCCACTGTCGATATGGTAGATATGGTAGAATTGTAGGCCCAGATTCCAAGAAAGCCAACTTTGATGCTACACACGAATTGGAAGAGTTGTCACTGGAAGATAACGCACTCAAGGTCAAGCCACGGAAAAAGAACAAGAATGATGAATTGGAATCTTTGGTCGAAAGGTGTTCCAAGGCGATTCACTTTTTTTTGTTCAGCGGTATATATATATCGTAGGATTTTGGGTTTGCGTACCGGCAATCTAGCTCTTGTATCTAATGTGTAAAGCACTGTAAACCACACATGGCGTAGCACGCACGTATTATGCCTGATCTACACAATATGTCAGCTTCTTCTTCTCTACAACCAGCTCAAAGACAATGTTGTGTCACCAGTTCGAAGAGTAAGGGGAAGTTCATAGGTTTATACCAACACACACGCTTATAATTACATACCACACTCAACAGCACGTAGCTCGCTGATCCCACAAACCGCACCATAGCCGCAGTCATAGGTCGTTCGTCCAACTTCCAAACTTCCGATCATCAAACTTACTGCGAGGATGGATATCGGGCAATCAGGCAAAGATAAAGTGGTGTATATATGTGGAGGTAAGAATAAGATGATTCCCGAGTGTCTCCACAGCGACTCCGCTATGCTAACAATGATCTGTTGAACGGCAGAGTGTGGTTCGGAGAACGATGTGAAGCCGAAGGAGCCCGTGAGGTATGTATACAGCGCGATATTGCATGGGTATTCTGGATGGATACTTACTAATGTACAACCATCCAGATGCAAGGCCTGTGGTGAAGGACGTATCTTGTACAAGAAACGATCAAAGAAGAGTAAGTCATCAGGTTGTCAGCATGGAACATCAAGGCGTCTAGAGTAAAGGCTAAAAACGATGTCTGATCGGTATTTCTATGACGTAGTGATTCAATTCGAAGCTCGCTAGACCTGTTACATAATCTTCCACAACCGAGTATGTCATAGATCAGACGTTGTAGTGCAGTGTATCAACCACATACAATCTCATGGGTGAAAATTACGCATCTACTTCACCACCATCAGCCTGAGAGTTCTCATCTTCGTGCATACCATCCTCTGCCTCGTCCGCGCCCTCTTCATCCCTTTCTCCTTTCATCATGGCTGACGTTGCTTCGACTTCTGTTCCTAGATCCTTTTGGACACGCTTTCGTGCGCTGGAAGCACCCTGTCGACTTCTTTTCCGCGAAGAATCACTCGATTTCCTCCGAGCAGCAGACGTCTTCTTCTTTTGGGAGTGCCACTTTACTCCACACGCATTACATAGTGTGCGTGGCCCGAGCGGTCCTAGAGTGGAAGTGTGAAGATAGTCCTCCTCAGATTTTATGGATTGCTGGACAAGTCATACCTCCTCTCCATGCAACGGTTGTTGTTGTCCCACAAGTGGCGCAAGATTTCACACCAGTAGGTGTCGGTAAGTGAGTAGTTGGTGTGGTAGGAGTCGCCGGTTGTGTCGTTGCTGCCGCCCCTCGGTTCAGTGTTGTTTGTGGCGCATTCAATAATGATGATGTGCTTGTGCGTGATGCAGTTTTTGGTGGTATGAGAGACTATATTGGCCCCTTGATCAGCATAGGGGCGTCAATTCTTCAATGTCAATCCAAAATCACTAGAGTTCTTACAAGCGGTAGCCTGGCATTGAAGTCCAAAGAAACCTTCTTCAAGATTGGTAGGGTTCGACTCTAAAGGGGGACCTTGTCATACCCGACCCGATCGAAACGGCCGCTACAGAAACAATTTATGACAAACCTTCTCCATCATCATTTCGACAAGTTGATTTACATTCTGGAACTGGGAGGTCAAACCATCCAATATTCGCTGAGACGCTTTTGATAGTGTGACAATCAGCCCTTGTTGTGGCGCATTTTGCCATGATCCATCAATGGGAGGTGAATAGAGTGCAGCCGTGATCTAATATAAATAATTGTTGACATCGTTTCTGTGTCATTCACACAAATTCGCTATACCTCATGGGGAGGCTCCGTAGTCATGATTTCCAGAACAGAGGGGGGAAGCACAAAGGCCTTTGCACGATTCTCCTTGAATTCGAATACAATCTGGCCTTGGCTCTGCGATGACGGTGTTGGCGGTGCAATGTCCACCTTGTAAAACCTGGTATCGTAGAATACATGTGGCCCGATTCGCAAATCCGCTGTGCCTATGAGTACGACACCAGGATTACTAAGTTGAGATGATGGTCGGATGGGTGCTACTGGGAAAACAAAGTTTATGTAAGAGTAACGCGATTGCTTCAGAGCGATGAAGAGGATGTTGGGAGGCGGATCCCTATATTTGAGTAGTACGTTCGATATTCCTTGAAACGACTGCACCACGGAAACTCACGATGGTGGAGCCGCCGATGTCGGTTTGGCGTTCTGCACAGATGGTGGTATGCTGGGTCGAAATGATGTTTCATTTCTGACATGGTCCAATGCTCCTGTATATCGCCGTCTCCCGCCATGGGAGAGCATGCTTAAATAGATCTGTACAGGTTCAGTCTGACGGTTTTAGTACTGTTGTATGTCTGATTCGTGACAATCGAGCACGCAAGTAAAACACCATCCGCAAACTCACATATGATGAGACGATCAAGAGAGCGTAAGGAATCTATCTTGTGATCCCCGCAAGTCCGTGAGCAGGCCCTGCGGTCACTACATGTAATCCAGCAGCCAACGGGACTGAAGCATCCGGGCGTCTACTGCCCTTGTTCCACGGGAAGCCTCATTTTTCTCCATATGCCACATGGCTTGCAGTGCACAGCTCACTCCATACACAATCGTAGCGTAGCATTTGTGGCGCCATGAGCAAGCTAGGCATACCTAAGGGCAGTTCAAAGGGTCTGGAACACCCCAAACTGCTGGAAGATGTGACTCTGCGAACAGGGGGCCCCACATCCAAGGCGGTTCAGCTAACCGGAGACTAGGTATAACACTCATAAGCCGAGTACTCGTATCTTTCGTTCAAACAACCATCGAAAAGAGAAGGACTGATGTGACACATTATATAGTGGACGAACTGACAATGTGAACGAGGGCGTGACTATATGAGCGAGTTTCCAAGTCGCCTATTTCTACTGTTGGGCAAGTTGACAGTCTCAGTGCTGAATTTACTGAGTAAGGCATGGGGCAAACATCAGTGGTTTACCAGCCGTGAGGCTGTATGGTTTTGCGGTTTGTGAGACCGCCTTTCTGCTACAAAAAGATCGTTAGTACATACGAAAAAAGCAGAGATGAAAGCGACGCACATACACTCGAGCTCCACCATACTTCACAATGTATGGCTGACGTGAAGGGACCAGTTACATCCAACCACCACCTCCCCAACGTGGAGGCCTGGTGCAATATTTCGGAATTTGAATGAATCTTGCACTTTTCGTACACCCACCCACCAACCCAGTACGAAAAGTGTGACAGTGCGAGGTTCCTAACTGAGATGCTAGTCGTTAGTATACAGAGCATGTCGAACATTGTTCTAGCCACTTTTCGCGATGGACCGAATCGACCCGTGTGACAGTCACTTCTCGCTGCCAATACAACACGCACAGTTCATCGCAGCGGAAGTCTCTGGCGAGAATTTCCAAGGCAGTGAGAAAAAGCATCTGAAAGGTTGGAAGACCTTCATTTGCGACCACACTTCGTCATTAAACGGCGGACCACGAACCCATGGACAAGGGCGACGATGAAGAGTGTAGTATGCTTGTATACATCAAATGAGCAATCGGCATCGTTGTAAGGAGTGAAAACTTACCTGATGCCTTGATATACTCTCTTATATATCGACAATGTCCCCGCTGAGAGGTCGCCACACGTCAAACCTATGGCGTCATTGTCCGACCTAAGCAGATGTCCGATGATAAGTAGACGAATCGCTAAGCTGGACTCGGGCTGTCACCTATTTAGCCGCATGTTTTCTTCTTCATCTCTGACACATCCATCCATTCACACAACACATCACAGTCACAGACATGTTGGCGTACTTTATCCTCATCTCCTTGCTGTTGCTGCAACCATTCCATGCCGATGCCAATGAGCCAACGGCCGCTAAACTGGAAGAATGGCGTGATGCTATTCGCCAATTCAGATACGACCACGTCAACCTGGAGACGGTAGTTAATTTTTGACAGCGCAGGAACATTTGTTCATCGATTAGACAGTTGTCAACAATAATGATAGCGGGTACTAGAAGGAGAACTGTTCGATAGGCTTGTTTATGCGCACAACGTTTTCCATGAACACCATACACTCGAAGATAGACTCAAATTAGGTGCTTCCATTACATTCTCAAAGGTATTCAGATTAGGCGCTGTCTTGGTTGGCTTGGTATCCATTGCCAGTTTCTGGATTTGAAACTAACCAACTATGATGCTAGGGAAAGAAGAGGGAAAGTGTCACCTCTGTAAATGCTTTTTTAATCCGTATTTTCAAGAGAGACCGTAAGCCGGGGAATTATAGTTGCAAGTTCGCAAATATGTTACTTCCGACATATGCGCAAATGGGAAATACGACGTCGAGTTTTAACTCGTATTTCCGGGGCTAGGGCCGCTTTGGTAGCTAATAGGTGGAATAGAGGGTGAGTGTCTGTTTATATGTTACAGGCTTCAATTGCTTCATAAACTGACATCATTCATTAATAGGAACAAATACCTCTTCAAGGCGCACTGGACGCCGAATCCCTTTATGCCCCTCCAGTCTGTAGGTGAAGTCCCCCGCTACACCTCCTGGATAAAAGACAGAACCACCCCCATTCAAATGCCCAGTACCGCCGGCATTAAAAGTATCTCCAAAGGTCGTAGAGTTCGACGACGACAAGTATGAAGAAGCAAAGGAGGCCATACACCAATATCAAGACCTCAATGCAGGCGGTATTGATGAAGAAGTTAGCGGCGGACATAGACGCCGTATTTGGCAACCAGATTGTTGGAATGCTACCACTACTGAAGCAACGTGTAGTGGAGGTGGTTGGAGAAGAGGGACGGCTCGCCATAGAATATATAAAAGGCTGGGTGGATGAATGTCTGCAAAATGATCCACCAAACCCTCCACCACCAGTACAGGTGTTCTATGAAATAAATAGGTTGCTGCCAGGCCCCTACCGCTGCTCCAGAGTTCCGCACACGTCTTTTGGAGACGGGTATGTGACGATGAGCGAAGAGTGTCTATTTGATTTACTGTTTGACATCTCGTGAGTATTTGCTTTTACTTCTTGACTTTTTTCTGTTTCAGTCTTCTAGAACTTCAGTCTCACATCATATTCATGTAGGTCGTTCCAAAAGACTGTGCGAGAGGTGGCTGGTGTCGGTCTTAAAGCTGGTAAGGTGGCAACAAGGGTTGACTTGATGAAGAATCCCTCCAAATGGCGTCTGCTGGAGAAGGTGTTCCTGTTGCCTCCTAAAATGCTGGCCAAGAGTAGATTTGTGCCGGGAGTGCACCAAGTCCGGCCAGGAAACGTGGGCCGAGTTCCTCGAACGCTTTGTCACTACATATAACATTGCGCGTACTTATTATAGCTCCAAGAAGTACAAGAGGAAGCGGTGGGATGCTGATAAAGCAAAACGTGGCGAGCTAGATAAGGTGCGGGAGGGCATCGTGAACATGGTGGATGAGTCGATGTATATATTGTGACGCTTTGTACATAGCCGTTATGTATTATGAGAGAGTATGATTATAGAGGGCATGGTATGGAGGACCAAGGTTTTTGATGCTTATTGCCTAATAATATCATAATTTCCGCCGTGCTGCGACAGTGCGACGGACACGATCCATCATGTTGCCAAAAGTCCAACATCGCCAAAGTACCCACATCTAGCAACATGGACGCCAGCCACATAGTGCTGATCATTACCTGTGTGGTATTTGCTATTCTAGTTGTCATTGCTGCCATCTACTTCTTGATCTACTTCCAGCATCCTGATGATAAATGGGTTGCCTGGTTTCCCAAAGTGTTGGTGGTGAGTACCCCCATATCGGGATAACAAGTTCCGTTTTATGCGTATATGTGGAACTTTCAGGCCTTGCTGTTGACTTACCACATCAAATACTGCAGATATTGGGGCTGTCTGTATCATCCTTCAACATTTTCCTGCTGCCTCTAGATGTAGCTAATCAGGGAGGGACATTCGAAGGCTCCGCGACTGGGTCGTTGCCCATGTTTTCACTATCGCTGGCATTCTACATTGCAACAATGCTTATGGGATTGTTGTTCGTACCCTTCACCGTCTACTATTATGAAGGACTAGATGACTCTGATGATTCTGATGACCACACGTACGTGATGTGAAGCCCATGCCGGATCAACGAGAATTGACCCCTATATCGACAAATCTCAACACGTAGGTCAAACAAAAGCCAGTTGGCATACGCAGTTAAGTGGATGGTACCAACCGTTGTAGTAGTAGGGCTGGTATACTTCCTTCTATACTGGTTCTATGGATATGCCGATGTCTACACAACTCAGTTGGCCGGAGTACTTGTAGCTACCAACGGCAGTGATATCATTGACACTTGTCAATTTGGCATGGCAAACTCCACAGTATGAAAAGCCCTTCATAGGTTGGTATCGCAGAGGCAAAAAGTAATCATGTCTCCCTCATAACTCTAGTATTGTCACTCTTCCAATGCAACACTTCAGATTGGAGTTTCATGGCTAGTCTACGTCGTTGCCTTAACTTCACTCGTTGGATGGTTATTATTCTCCGTCTTTGGTGGTGTTGGAATCGTCTCTCTACCTGTGGATCTGATTCAAGATTATAAACATCGACCAAAACCCATCAAAGCGACTGAGTAAGCCACCATAAACGTCAGTACTGAACACCGCATACAATCCTTACGTTCCATCGCAACTAGATATGCGGAGCGTAAAAAAATTATTGGTCAACAGTCGCAAATTCTAATGGAAGCCGGTAAACAATTGATGGAGGAGTTGAAGGTTGCGTCTAGGACAACCACAACAAGATTTACAGATCGAAAATTCAGAAGAGTGAAGAATCGTGAAACCGAATTCAGAAAAGTGCGAGATTTGATTAGAGTTTCCCGAGAATTCTCCCTTCCCCCCGAATATCTCACGCATGACAAGTTCGCATAGGATGTGATGATTCTGGAAGCACATTACAGGTACCTCGAAGATTCATACAAGGCTCAAGGTGGAAACGCGCTCCTGCAGCTAGCATTGCTCCTCTTGGGTATCGTTGGGTAGGTTTTGTAATCGAAAAGGGATTTTCCGAACGTCAAACCTCAATACTTTCCACGTAATAGATGTATTATTTCCTTTTTCTGGATTCTACATGTCATTCTATACGCGCTTCCAGTTGTGACCAATTCATATCCGCTATCACCCTTCCTCAATTCTTTCTTCAGCGGAGTCGGTCAAGTACCGTTCCTTGGAACTGCCTTTTATGCCCTGTTTGCATTTTATCTTTTGGCATGTGTTGTCAAGGGAAACATAAAACTTGGTATGAAGATCATATTCATTACTATTCATCCATTAAGGTGTGAACTCTCTTCATAGTCGACGCTTTTTGCATGGCCTGACGCAACATCATAACATAGGTTTGGTGAAACCATGATGAATTCCATGGTATTCAACATTGGTGTTATATTGTTCTGTTCGTTATCAGTCGCTCAATTCTGCACATTGTCGTTCGGCTTGTATGCCAAGTATACGTCAAGTTATGGTACGTTTCAGAACGCATAAGTTGATCTTTTTTTTGCAAAAATTGTGTGAAAACGCACAATTCCAATTCTAGCTCTATTTGGAGTGCAGTTACAGAATCTGAGGGGCATACATTGGGGATTTAGTGGGTTCGTCTATGTGTTTGAGACCTTTGCATTCCTCACAATGATGTACATGGTATACAGACCATACAACAAGCAGAGAGAGAATCAATTACAGTTCAAGGTCAGTCGTTAAAGGTGGGATTCCCAATATCCAGGAAATACAACTGACTTGTTTTTGCTACAATTAGTATTGACAACGCTTCGTGATTTTCTTTGTGAGAGACCTTTCGATTCCACTTTAAAGATTACTATTTGTATTATTTAAATATATCGCTCAGTTTCTGTATGTTTCCCTTGTCACCCGCATCATATCATCGGTCATCTATATTGCATGCCCTGGTTACTGAATGCCCTTCAGTCACAGACGGAGGAAGTAAGTATTAGGTCCGCTATAGTGTGTTCAGAATCAATTTGGTAGGAGCATCTACATAGGCAGGTGCTTCGAACTCCAGGAACGAACTGCGCAAACACGTCACCTTCATCAGCAAGTCACTATGACTTCTGCAGCCTTTGGTTGGGATAATCCTACCGTACGAGCAGCAACTGTACTGACTGGTGAAAATGCTGATCGAGATGATCTAGTTGAACGATACATCCTCAAGTTCGTCAGCTTCCTACGTACATTTCGAATCGACAATGAATTCATTTACAGGTGAGTCGACCTCGATGATACTGTCGTTCCCGATCTATTGCTCATAGATCACATATATAGGGATATGATACGTGGTAGCATTATGGCCAAAAAGTACTTTATCGAGGTGGATTTGGCACATTTGATGTCGTTTGATGAAGCGCTGGCCAATAATTTAAAGGACAGTCCCGGTAGACATTTGTCATGGGTATGGTACCATTGCCATTGGCCTGACTACAAACTAAGGCTAATCAAACAAATTCTAGTTTGAGCTAGCTGTATGCCGAGTTGCCAAGCAAAACACCTTGTCATCGAGTAGTCCAGAACCAAATGATCCTGAATGGCAGGTCATGTTGCTATCAAACGCCAATCCTGTGCCCCTCCGTGAAATCGAGGTGAGAGTCCGTTTAATTGAAACTTGTGATTACGACAATTAACTTCTTCTGCCGAGGCATTTACCACTAGTCGACGTATATTTCCAAACTCGTTCGGATTTCCGGTATCGTCATTTCCGCATCGATGTTGTCCGCAAAAATGACCCAAGTTGTTATGACCTGTAAAACTTGTCGGCATGTCAGGAGGGAGAACGTGCATGCCGGTATTGCAATCATTGAAAGACCCAGAGTCTGCGAAAAGTAGGTGGAGAACATTTACTTTGTTCTGCTGCTAACTTGCCGGCTCTGACATTAGTCAAAACAATGGCGAAACTGGGAGGAATGAATGTGGAATTGATCCATACAGGATCGACACTGACAAATGTAAATATATTGATCAACAGCGACTGAAGCTACAAGAGGCTCCAGACATGGTCCCTGTTGGAGAATTGCCCAGACATATGCTTCTGGCGGCTGATCGGTATGTGAAATGCACGGTTGCGATAACGTGACACCTCCTAATGAGATGATTGTATTTCAGATGGTTGACGGAGAAGGTTATACCCGGTACAAGAGTAACCGTAACGGGTATCCTGTCCATCTTTGATGTTTCAGTAAGTGTGCAGTGGATGGGCCGTGCGGATCAGGCGTGTGGATAGGCGTTGGACCCTGCAAGTGACAACCTCAAATTGTCGTAGAAATCAAAAGGACCAGTTGCTATACAACAATCATATATTCATGTGGTCGGCATGCAAACAGATGTCGACGCCAACGGGCGTAGTTCGCGAACATTTACACCAACCGAGGAAGAAACCTATCTAGCCATGTCCCGTAGACCCAACATCTATGAGGAATTTGCTAGTAGTATTGCACCAGCAATTTATGGTAATTCGGACATTAAAAAGGCAATTGCTTGCCTCTTACTAGGCGGCTCAAAGAAAATACTACCGGATGGAATGCGTCTTCGTGGAGACATTAATGTGTTGTTGCTGGGTGATCCAGGTACAGCCAAGTCACAGCTGTTGAAGTTTGTGGAGAAGGTCGCGCCTATTGGTGTATACACATCCGGGAAAGGCTCCTCGGCTGCTGGGTTGACTGCTTCTGTAGTTCGTGACCCGAGTACAGTATGTCACAGGTGACATGATGGGCAGATGTGTCAAGTTTTGCTCAAGGAGATATTTATCAACTGTAGAGGGAATTTTACTTGGAAGGCGGTGCCATGGTTTTAGCTGATGGTGGTGTGGTTTGTATCGATGAATTTGATAAAATGAGAGAAGAAGATCGAGTAGCTATTCATGAAGCCATGGAGCAACAAACTATATCTATTGCAAAGGCTGGTATTACTACCATTCTCAATTCGAGAACATCAGTTTTGGCCGCAGCCAATCCGGTATTCGGCAGATATGATGACATGAAGACACCGGGAGAGGTTGGTATTTCTGAAGCAGGAGTCGTGTTTCATCTCTACTTACAAGTGTATTTGCACAAGTAGAACATTGATTTCCAGTCTACCATCTTGTCCCGATTTGACTTGATCTTCATCGTCAAGGATGAATGGAATGAAGCCCGTGACAGAGTATGCGTATTTGCGAATGCACTATAACAAAGGGGGAGGGGATTATGCTGACTGATAATAATTATAGACTATTGCAAAGCACGTCCTCAACGTGCATATGAACCACCGTCCAATGGCATCAGAGACTGCGCAGGGAGAGTTTGATATGCAGAGGATGAGAGGGTATATCAGCTACTGTAAATCGTACGTCATGGATGTAGCAACCTCGTTCAGTCCGGCAGTCTGATCATGAAATCGTGAATGATAGCAAATGCGCACCGAGGTTGACTCAAGACGCAGCAGCTAAGCTGAGCAGCCATTTTGTGGATGTTCGTGGTAAAGTTGCTCAAATGGAGAAGGATAGTCAACGCAAATCAGCAATACCTATTACTATTCGGCAAGTTAATAACACTATCTGTTTTGACGTACGTACCAACCGCCTCATATTTAGTCAATTGGAAGCTATTGTACGTGTATCGGAAGCAGTAGCTAAAATTAGTTTGTCGCCAGTCGTTACAGAACGACATGTCGACGAAGCTACTCGATTATTCAACCTCTCAACCATGAGCGCAGTGGACTCTGGAAGAAGTGAGGTTGACGGCGATCTTTTTCTGTTCTGCGTGGCTAACTATGATTCAAACGTAGTTGAGGGTCTGTCTCGCGCTGAGTACAGTGAAGAAGTCAGCCGTATACGTGACCAAATCAACCGGCGTTTACCAGTTGGATCTCAAGTGTCTGAAAGGGCGTTGAAAGATGACCTCATCAGACAAGTGAGATGTTTTGATAAACGCCAGCTAATGAGGGATAAATGACATTAACAGCAAGCATAGGGCTTCGCCAATGCTGCCATTGATCGTGCTATTGGCATGATGATTGGGCGTGAAGTACTGCAATACAAGAATCGCAGGATGGTCTTGTATAGACAAGGCCTCTGAGATTGTCTTTGATTGCTTTTTGACTGTTTCATACGTACACGTATACCCTAGTTGATAAATACAGTACGAATGACGGTTATAGTAATTTCCCATGAACACGTAGAGGGTGTTTGTATTGCAAACCATGACCCGACTATATGAATCTAGTTGTTATCAAATAATGTGACACCTCTCTTGAGCAACTAGAGTATAATTGCTGAGAGTTAAGGAAGCAGGCCCATTGGGCATATAATTAAGGATTGGAAGCGCATTCCTCCACATACCTCTTCTGGTATCGGTACATTCCTTTCCCATTTGGAGCCCCCAGGAGCTGTGGGAGCTATAACAGAGACAGAAGCATGTTTCAGAAGTATGTTCGCACATGGTTGCACGATCCCAGACAGGAACGTTTCACTACAAGGCCAATGTCATGGTGATGAGAGGCATACGTACAGATATAAGGAATGGGATGAAAGTAGTAGGCCAAAGCCTCTTCAGCTTTTCTCAAGTGAACAGCAACTAGTTTGGGATTTGATTCATGCTTGTTGGCATCAAACATGGCCCGAATTATGACTTGTTTTTCGCGACATTCTCGTCGTTGCCAGTACCAATCTGCAGCCAAGCGGAGGGATTTACGGTACAATCTGCATACGTAAGTACGATGAGCCGGTGTTCCTAGTTGTAATTGGGTCAATGACATGTTGCAGCCTGCTGGTAGGTTTGGGGATGGTAGGCAATGGGGGGGGGGGGAACTTTATCGGGTTGGTTCTTGGGCACCAACTTGACCATACTTGAGACATTGGCTTGATTCATGTGGTGGCCGAGGCCTGATGATTGGCATGCCAAATCACTGAGCACAGGTAAATTTAATTTATATTAATTTATTTATGACAATTGCGGATTGGCTGGGTGTGCTTAGTGGGTGCCCTTTCACCCGCCCAAGGCCAGGACAGCAACCCAAGGCATCAACTACAAGGTGCTGTGCATAATGCCAATAAGATTCACCAATGATTGTTCAGTTGTGACTGAATCCGTATCCCGATGCGCCAAGGACAAATGCACTGTGTCGGTCACTGTCGGCAAAAACGAAGAGGACTGGAAGCGGCAATGCGGAATCGTAATGATCTGTGGCCAAAGGTGGCCCAAAGCCCGAAGCCCGAAGCTTGCCAAGGCACTTTGAACTTTACAGGACAAAGAAGACCAAGAAGTATTGGCGTCAATTATAAGTGGAATGTGACGAGAAGGAGAAGACATGACATAACAAAGTCATTAATGCCCATCATACTGACTGGCTGACTGGTTGACCGAGCGAGCGAGGCCGCAGCCATTGCCGTTGCTTCGACTGTGGACGCGACGAAAGTTTCGACAAGCGAACGGCCACCAATGCACGTTGGGCCCTGCAGACCTGGGACGCAACAGAGCTCAGGGTCTCAATCCGGTTGGGCTTCGCATCGGAGGGAGTCTCTGCCGCGCATCCGCATCCGCATCAAACGGACTTCCCCGTATCGTGAACAAGGTAAGCCGCGGCGTCCCACGCGTCCATGAACAACGCACTCTACACCGTGTCGTACCATCGCTCGTATCAGCCCTCCACTGGCAAGACTGACCGTGCGGATATTGTCAAATATAGGATCCTCTTCAACACGACTTTGATCAAGGCGAACGACCATTGGTGCTCTTATACCAGGTACGTGCCTGGCCGATTCTACGATAGAACTATCCTGATGCCCCATGAAGGAGACTCGCATTTTGGAGTGAAGTGTTGCCATTTTGGCTGGCATGACAGTGACTTATGAGTGTAATGTACTATAGTAGGGGTAACAGTGCACACCTGCCCTAACTTGCCCCGTCATCAAGTCCTAGCGTCCGGTACTAGCTTTAGAAGCCCTCCACCTCCTGGAAACCCTGCTAGTTCAAGTCTCTCTCCACCCTCATCAACCTCCCCACATCCCCCGAATAACCCCATCTTACATGCCGTTGAGTGTTGCTGTGACCCTCCAATAGATCATGAAGGGGTTGAAAAACCGCGTGGTATTGTCCCTTTCTCTTATCTATTCAACCATACCCAAGTCCCACACTAACCTCCCCAACATCAATACCACCAGTTGTCCAGAACTGCAAAACAATCAGGATCAGATACATTATCAAATCAATCGTCAACTACCAGCCACAACATGACTCCATCTCATTCATCCGCAACAAGTTTAAAGCCGAATAAAGTCGCTGCCGCTCCACTTTCTTCATGTGGCACATTACCAACTTCTTCATCACTAACGTTCGGAAAGGCGGAAAATAATACTAACTCTAATAGTAAAGGCTCATTGGCTTCACCTACCTCCTCATCCACTACTATTGATACGAATACCAGTGCTTCGTCCATAAACAGTAATTCCAAGTCATCTGTGTTTGCCAAGAATAATACTAGTGCCAACGGCGGTACCGATACCTCACGATCTGATCACATGGATTCATTACCGCACACAGGAGCTCTTGTGAGTAGCCACTTTCGACGGTTGCTTTGTTACTATAGCGACGAAAGCTCACAACCTACATTACAATAGCTAACAAAAGAGCCAAGCAAGGGATCAATAAATTTAGCTCATAAATTGGGTAGTGGAGAAGTGCCAAAATCTGGTGCATTAAATCGACTGAAGAATGCACCAAAAGATGCTATTCCAATCAGTAAAACACCCCGGAGACAGCGCTCCTCTCGGTTTCATATCACAGAAAAGGTTGAATTAGAGAAATTAGCGGGGTTTAAAGGTGCGTGCTAAATGTGTTGAGGGCTGTACTATCAAAGTTCTTGTCTTTTTTCTTCTCGTTCGACTCGCATGCTCATTATCCCTGCCACCACAGATGTTGTTATCGCAGATCGACACGACCTATTCTTGAAAAAGATTGCCCAATGTTGTGTCTTGTTTGACTTTAACGATGTCCTCTCAGATTTAAAGGGCAAGGAAATCAAGAGGCAGACATTAGCAGAACTGGTGGATTATATCACAAACAACAGAGGTGTCATCACAGAAATTGTTTACCCAGAAGTAACCAATATGGTATATGATTTGTAATCACATGTTTTGGATAACATGTCAGTCAGATTAACCCCTTTCCTCACCTTGAACAGTTTGCCGTAAATCTTTTCAGAACAATACCACCACAAGTCAATCCGACCGGTGATGCCTTTGACCCAGAGGAAGACGAACCAGTTTTGGAACTAGCTTGGCCACATCTGCAAACCGTATACGAATTCTTCTTGAGATTCATAGAATCATCAGATTTCAACACCAACATTGCCAAAAAATATATTGATCAGCACTTCATTCTTCAAGTACGTGTTTTTATGAGGACCAGGTCAGAAAGGTGACGAGCATTATGCTAATGGGCCTCATATATCTTGTAGATTTTGGATCTATTCGACAGTGAAGATCCACGCGAACGTGATTTTTTGAAAACAACGCTACATAGAATCTACGGCAAGTTCTTGAATCTACGGGCCTTCATTCGACGATCGATCAACAATGTCTTCTTCCGCTTTATATATGAGAATGAAAGACATAATGGTATTGCAGAGTTGTTAGAAATTCTTGGCTCGATTATCAATGGATTTGCTCTACCGTTGAAAGAAGAGCATAAAACATTTCTGACTAGAGTTCTGATACCATTACATAAGGCGAAGAGTTTAACCCTGTATCATCCTCAACTGGCTTATTGCGTGGTTCAGTTTTTGGAAAAGGATCCGTCGCTGACGGAAGAGGTATGTGATCCTGTGTATCCTCAGCTCATCAGCCCTGTCTTGTGGATGCATGACACCTGCTGACGCCTATGGCCAACGACAGGTCGTATGCGGCCTGCTGAGGTTCTGGCCAAAAGTCAGCAGTCCAAAGGAAGTCATGTTCTTGAATGAAATGGAGGAAATACTGGATGTAGTCGAACCACAAGAATTTCAGAAAATTCAGGTACCCCTGTTCCAACAATTAGCACGCTGTATTGGTAGCCAACATTTCCAGGTATGCCATTAACCTTGATTCTGCCGATATGCATTACGTCTCGGCATTATGATTGATGTACTTGAACAACAATTTTATCAGGTGGCTGAACGTGCTTTGTACTACTGGAACAACGATTACATTATCAATTTGGTTAGTGAAAATGCAGCAGTCGTCTTTCCAATTGTGTTTACATCACTTTATCGGAGCTCCAAGTCTCACTGGAACAGGTGTGTTTGTCTCGACGCAAAATTAACATTCGAACTGAGCCAGAAATCTTTCTCTTTTTTTTGCCAACCAATTGATTTATCGTAGAACTATTCATGGTCTAGTCTACAATGCCATGAAACTCTTTATGGAGATGAGCCCCAAAGTTTTTGATGAGTGTGCAGAACGGGCCAAGCAAGGACGACAAACGTATGACAATGTGACAAATTCTCCGTTCGGCATACCGTTGCTTACACCACCATGGTCGGTACATAGGGACCGAAGGCGGGCCAAGGAGAGAGAGGACGTGTGGATGAGACTAGAAGCTGTAGCTTCAACCAATGCCGCCAAATTAATAGCATCTGTACCACCCGCGCGAGCTGCTGTGATTCAAATGCCAATGCGTATTCCACTACACATCGAGGTAAACCACGATCTATATGAAGAGCCAGATGCGGAGTCACCGGCTTCTGATTCTCATGAAGGCCAAGATTCGGTATCCGAGCCCAAGGTACGTTGAATACTGCATCTTCACTGAATCATGCTTTGTTTTTTTGCCGTTTGATCAGAAGGCTGGACATGACTGTAATCCATAGCGATTCGAGGATCGGGGTGTACCACAACGATTCCGTAGAAAGTCTGTCTTGCCTGTTGACGAGCAAGTGCTAACCGAGCTGGCACGACACAAGTCCTTAGAAGAGATGGTGACTAAGCTGCAATCCGCCGCCAACTCATCTCACCTGGACGAGTAGTCCGCCATATTCATTCTAGATTTTGAGTGAGCGGGTAAAGAGTCAAAACGGTGGTACAAATTGCCCTGTTAGTAGTAACCTGTACAAACTCGCGTCGTTCTGTAAGTGCATACAATATCTAAACTTTTGTTATAGCGTTTGCGTATTCTCTGTAATTTGTTGTAGCAAATGTCTAACAGCAGGATCGAATCAATACAACAATTCCGCCATACAGGCTCCTATTCTTGCAATGCTGCGACATTGCAGCTTTGCCTCACGAAGCAACGCCTTGTGTCGTTGGCTCCAGGCAAAAACGAACGACAATCGACTCTTACAGATATTGCAAAGTGGCGAGATAATGTATTCGAGTATAAGAGTAGTACTGAGAGGAAAAGATGAAAGAATAACAGGTTCTGCCCTCCAACGAGATCCATACCTAACAGCTATGCCACCTATGCATCTTCCACCCTTTACTGTGCATCACTTGTAACTGTTCTTGTTCATGCTGACAGACACTCCATGTTCTAGACACAACCGTCTCACACGTTCACAATGGTAATGAAGTGGGTTTCACAATCACGGTGATGTTTCTGCTGCCGTATCAGATGTTGTAGCTGCTCCCGCTGGACCTAAATCAGCTTTATCAACCATGAATGTTATCGACTCTTCATTCATATCGGATGGGATAGTCACGTCTCTAGATTCTTTGAGAAAGTGGACGAGGAGAGCGTCTTTTGCTGCACGCGTTTCTGCCATTTTGAGTGACGAGCCGTACCCTAGAATGTAACAAAAAAACCCCCCGTCTCAGCATGCGCCTTTTTTTACATTCATTCAAGATGTGCGTATTGGGACGTACCTTCACCGACTTTGGTCTCACCCGAATACATCCCGACGACAAACACAGGCGCATGGCTCTGTCGTCCTGTTTCCTTGAGCAGTCGCGCGACCGGTCGTTCCCTGCTTAAAAGTCTAAAGACCTGCGACAGTAATGCTTTCGGTTTTTGCATTTTGACAATGGCGCCTAAATCCACGGCGCGCGATGTTATATGCGCACGGATGAATTCCTTTGCCGTCTTTGGCGACACGGATTCATACAGCAGGCCAATGAGGGACTGCACGATGGAGGATATCACGGGTGTTTCGCCAACGGCTGTTTCCGCGCCGGTGTACTATGGTATGCGGTGCACGGCGTTACATACAGAATGCAGAGTGCAAGGGGGTGTACAGACCTTCCATCTCATTACACGCTGGACGCCCAGCGAGCGGCCGATTTTGGCCAGCGCCGCAACACCAATGTAGGCATCGACGGCGGCCTCGATGTCGTCGCCGGACAGGTTCTTGTACCGCCATGCAATCCATTCGGTGAGGTACATGCGCAGGATGGCGTCGCCCAGCACGGTGTACCTGTCGTTGACCGCGTCGGGAGGGAGCGGGGTCATGGCGGGCAGGACGGAGGCATCGGGGCGGATGGGTATGGGCCCTTTGTACGACCTGTGGGTCAGAGCGCGCACCAGCGTCCTGGTGCTTCTGCCGTTGGTGTTGTGCAGACGGAACTGGTGCAGGCCAGCGCGTGCGACGAATGCGTACAGCCGCGCCTGGTACTCGTCTGGCGATGTGGCGGCCGGCGTTGGGAGTCTGGTGGCCGGTGCAGGCGGGATGTGTTTGACGGGGAGCGGGAACTTGATAGCGAGTTTCTTCTGCATGTTCTTCTGCGCGAGGGCCTCGGATGGGTATCCTCTTTTTTGCTGATGTTGGAGCGCATGCCGACGCATGGGATGCGGTATGCATGGCGATGGGATGAGCGGCGGTGGTGGCGGTGGTATCGATGCATGCGACAGGTATACTACTTGGGTTAGGGGGATGTTTTGGGATGGTGTCAATACAACGCCGACGAGGCCCAGCGTGGGTTTGGCCGTCAAGACCAGACTGACGGGGGCCGGGGGAGCGGGGACGGGATGTATCGGTGTCTGGCAGCTTACTTGACATGCGATGCGCTTGATGGCTGATAGGCACTGTCCCTGCCCTCGGCATATTCATCTTGGACACGCCCTGTTTTTTAGTCGATTTATCGAGCAATGTCTCGCAAACCAACTCTTCACAGGAACGAACAGGGCCAATGGCGGAAACGCCTTGTATTCGCTGCTTTCCCGTGTCCGCTGCATTACATCCGCTCCGAGGTCCGTCCAAACTCGTCGGTCGGTCGGTCGGTCGGTCGGCGGTCAAGAGATCCTGGACGCGTTGATTCATTCCGAGACACTTTAAACATGTATAGAATACAGGCCAATGCGCGTGTAATTGCCTTGGCTCACCGTTGGCCATTTGGGGATTGACACTTTGGCTTGCCCAAATGTTCCGTCCATGGGCGCAAACTGACATTATTCACCTATCCAGCACCGTATAGCTCCAGAATGGAACAGCGGCTGTTGATCCAATTACGCGTTTATTTGACTGTATTCTACGGTGTTCCCGTCGGCTGTCAGCTTGGTTTTGTTGATTTCTTTGATTTTTTTGATTTTCTTTTCCAGCGGAGGATTGACATCGCAGTTGTGTATGTACAAGCAAACTCCATTGATGGATGGAAACTGACATCATTCTCCATCACTGTATAGTACCAGGATGGTAAAGTTCATAACTATCAGCCTCCTTGCCTATGTAGCAGCTTTCTTTTGCTTTACACCAGTTGAGGCAACTGACCAGCAAGCCGTTGAGAAAATGATTTCTGTGATAAAGAAGGCGGGCAACTCAGTAAGTTCATGTCCTAGACTCCCAAACTGCATTGTGATGGGAAATTTTACTCTTAAATCTGACGTCAGGTATCCGAGTCAGCCATCGACGACGCCCTCGTACATATACATGTAAGTAATCACAATCGTGCACCTTGGCTCACGGAAATCACACTGTACTCTTTCCAAATCACACTAGGAGAGGATTGATGCGATCATTTCTGACGTGCTCCCAAAGGATGCAGATACCAGAGATAGTTTCCTCGAAGAACCCAACAAGAACATGTCA
>QEAN01000180.1:13337-40442 GCA_006535955.1 Synchytrium endobioticum | reverse complement strand
TTTGATTCAACAGGGCCACCTTTTGCTGCTGTATATTACTTTGGGGATTCCATATTAAATGATGTTTGTGTCGTAAGTACCACTTTCAATTTTATGCATGATATGAAAGATATGAGACCGAATGAGAACCTCGTTCCTTGCACGGCGTCTGTAATACATAATCACGAATGTGGCATGATCAAGTCGTCTTCCTCCTCGTAACAATCTCCATCCTCATTACATAGATTTTTAGATGAAGAGTTTAGAAGGACAGGCAACTAGTTAGGTCATAGTTTGTTTATTTTATCCGATTCAGTTTTCGCTGGATCGAAACATTAGGGCTGGGAATAGGCTATAGTCTATTTGTAGCCTTAGATATGAAAGGTATACCTTCCGCAATGAGAAATTTAGTGATATCACGCCTCACTGCTCGAGTTGGCTAGTTGCGCGAATTGTTCTACAACTTGGTCATTGGCATGTTTCATTTTGGAATAAACGTCCATTCGTTTACCTAGAAGTAGTTCGGTCGTTAAGACAATCGTGACAAACCACATCGCTTAGAATGTATAAACGCAGTGTTACCCGAAGACACCTTCGAGGGGGAAGGCGCTGGTTGACGGGCTGATTCATCGGTTGTGGCTGCGGACAAACTCCCACCGGACGCGCCTATGCCGCTATCATACTTCTCAAAAGGATGCTTGCCTGTTTTGCTAGCATTCTTTCTACTTGAACCCCAGCTCGCGGCGTTTATAGCGTTTGGACTTGACGATGTGATTTCAGCGGCGATAGCGGCAGTGTTGACGGGGACTCGTTTGACAAGACTAAATTTGTGCTTTTTCTGTTGAAAGATGGGGTCGGGAAGGGCATCTGCATCATGGGACATCATCATAATGGTCTGCCCGGTATTGACTGATCGCATGCTGTGCGAAGTATGACCGATTGGCGAGTGACATGGTGATGCAAATGCTGTGGCTTTTGTATTCAAAGGAAATGGGGTACGATCCTCGTTTGTGATATCTGCATTCCACGTCGGCACATCACTTCGGACATTGACAGTACGACGTTGTTCTGATACCCATGCTTGAAGCTGACTTGGCTTGGCATCATGTCTGCCACTACTGCTGTTGAGCTGAGGTCTAGGTCCTTCGCTTTCAGACAAGCCCGTAACAGATGGATACCGCACTGGACCACTAGGTTGCTGCTCGTGATCTGTCTTCACCTTGACCTTGCGTAATTTACGTGCATTGTTGGCTGATGATTGCCTCATAGTTGCGTCTTCTGTTTTGAGTCGATCATTTTGACAAAGTAATGTTTCATATCGCTCATTTCCTGGTCGCTCAGTGCCTTCAAAAAAGTCGATTTCAGACGGATGCAAGTCCGAATCCTGATCAATCTTGTCGTAATCTTGATAATATTGTCCGTTCCCACCAAACGCATCTAGGCCTGGCATTCTGTGACCCAGTCCAACAGGGACGCGCTGACCATTAGATAAGACTTCAATTGCAGTAGCGTAACTGGTCTTGCGAGAGGTAGGTTCAAGGACAATGTTGCTTTGCCGTGATCTTTGAGACGGGTAACGAAGTTGGCGACTGCCATCAAGATTGTTTAGGTTGGGGCCACTTGAAGCCAAGAATTTGGATAGCAATGCGGACTTGGGCTTTTCACCTTGATCACCAATCTTTGCCGTTTCAACTCTCAGAGGTCGATGACTGAAATCATTTACATATTTGATTGGAGCACCTAAAGGTTTTCGTTTGATTTCCAGCAGTGGGGCTCGCTTACCATGCTCTGTTCTAGCCCTTTCAAATAGTGTTGGCTGTCTAACAGTCCTAATGGCCGGTTCTTCCTCCGGTTTGATTGACTGCGTTGCACCCTTCCCCAACTCCTCCAGCTTTGCCCAGTTTGAGGAGCTCTGCCGCTTTTGTAACTCACGAATATGAGATTCATGAACTTTGTGAAGAGCGGCCAGGCGTGAAATCTCAGCTTGTTGAATGACAATAAGTCGTTTCAGACAGCCTTCAGTTTGCAGGAGTTGAGGGTCAGAAGGATGAGCTGGTATTGAGTCAAGCGTGTGAAAATCTTGTAATGTTGGTTGTGGTAATTCCTCTTCCAAAAGACGACGAGTCTCTTCAGTTTCCTTCGTATTAATAACAATCATCTCGGGATTGTGTGTTGCCGATGCAGGTTGTGTTGTCGACGGAGTTACTTTAACCCCAGGAATGGCAGTTCTCACTCGAGTTGGTGAACTAGGTCCATCGGATGCATTATGGTCGGGTGACTGTGGTCGAGCACTGAGGTTGTTCGAGGACACCAGAGAAGCGACTAAAGGATCACGATCAAGTCTTGGTGAATCGGGTGGCAAGGTTCCTGGAACTCGTTGCGGCAGTGATAGAGCACCACAGTCTCCTTTAGTACCGTTGTCACCGTTCAGTTCATGACAACGAGCCAGAATATTGGCCGACTCGTCCCTGAACCGCAAGCATTTCTATATTTCACAAAGAATGAGACGTATCGTCTTGACGAAAGGGTTATTGTAAAAGTTATTGACAATACCTTAATTTCATTCTGGATCTCCTCTCTGAAAACGGCATAATGAGAGAAGGTGCTTTTAAAGCTGTCTATGATGGTTTGTGACTGTTCTTCATCCAATATGGCAGCCTCGTCCTTTGCCACAGCTTGGGTTAAGCTCTACTCGGGATTTCTGTGAATATGGTGACAGAAGCCAACACGGAGATTGTAGGGTGTTTGATACTAACCTGAACTTTTACCAAGAGCTCATCCTTGTCCTTTCTAGTTTGTCGTATAGCGTCTTCCAGTATTTTAAGCTGCCGACGGCGACCGCTCAATGCTTCTAGCACATCCAGATCTTCCCCAGTTGTAAAATCGTCTATAAGCAATGCTGTTAAGCTGCATCACGCCACTTCAAATCAAATCTGTACTTGGAGTACCTAGTCCCGTGCCAAACCTATGGACCTCCTCCAGTTTCGTCATACACTCAGCTCTTGTCGCCCCGAGCCTGTTCAAAAACAGCACTTGTTCATTCTTCGTCGCAGCAAGCCTCGTCCTGATTTCATGCATAGAAGCGCCTTCCAGGCACGGTAGAATGACTTTCAGCTTATCCTATTTCAACGGTAATTCAGTCATGTTCATTCAATCATTCTTGAGACCTACTTCAGACCAGCTCAAGGGGGAGAATTCTGCAATTTCTGTTTCGTACAACAAGTATAAATCTCCAAATTTTGCTTTGCGCTCATTTAGCAATTCGTTCATCTCTAGTGCTGATTGTCGTAATGTAGAGGCTTGACTGACGAGGTTGACATCCCTAGTGTTTAAAGCCTGATTTATCATTTCAAGTATTTGCATCGACTATTGGTAGGTTACTGCTGATTAGTCTGGAACAAAAACATCATTCCGCGTGATTGACTTGGCTGAAGAAATTGGTACCTCTTGAATATTTCCACAGATGATCTCGTGAAATCGACGTAAATTCTTGATCAAGTCTTCCGAGCTAATTAATGACTCCTCTTTCTGGTACACTTTGATCTGTTCTATCAGCATACTTGCATTGACTCGGGTAGTAAAGTTACCACCGTCTGATTTTGTATCCGGATCGACCTCTTTACTAGCATCAGCCAAGCTTAGGCCCAATGCAGCCAATTTGGCATCAATTTCTATAACAGAATTAACCAATTCTACTCTTCCGGCTTCGACGATGCGACCACAGTCTTGCAAGAACTGGCGTATGTCTTGGTGATGATTTGGAGCTATGACCGCATGGAATAAATCATGGAATCGATTAAGAGGCCCTATTACCTGGCTAGCTGTTGGAGGGGCAACTAGAGCTTCGGATGGTCTTTTCAGAGGCGTCAACAGTCGAACATCAATCGATGATTGATGATGCTTCTCAAAGTTGGCGGCATCTGTAGCAAGAAGTGCATTGACTATGACTTCAGTATATGCTTCTACCACATCCTTCATGGCACTAGAGGTGATTTGAGCGGCTTTGGATGCTTGAAATGCGTATCCTCTGGCTACAGTTAATCGAGTGACTCGTTCTGCTACTACCATATCCGCAGGTAGAGTTGATGGAGTGTGGAAATGGGCTATAGCTGTCAATAGTAGATGCTTGGCTTTCATTCGAGCGACCCACTCCTATATAGACATGGTATTAGGGCCAGCTCTGTCTGGAACTTGAGCAAGAACACTAAGATTCAAAGGCATACTCTCGGATATCTTATTTTGGCAAATCCATTATTTGCATTGGCGGATCTTTGGGCTATCTGGTAATAATCGGCGCATTGAGCAGCAATCTGGGCTGTGATGGGACTGCTGACGTGATCTAATGGTATCTTTGGATGAACAACGTTTGGGGACATGCATAATACAAACTCATGCAATATACCTTGAATAGCCTTTTCATAAAAGCATTCCAATGCCTGAGCAAGCATTAATTGTGCGGAAGCTGTCAATGTTTGTTCAGATACGTCCGAGGATTTGTCTAGCCGTATGCGATAACGATTACATAAAGCGTCACGTATGAATATGAAGACGCCAGCAGCCTTTTGAAAGTAAGCCGATGCGTGTTTTTTTCCATCAGAGGTCCATACTTGTTGGCCGACGGCAACTTCTGAGAATATGGCACCCATATTGTAAAGGACGGAAGCCTTCTCATACTGGATACAGTTGGTGAGGACTAATTTGACTTGTTTGTGATTAGTGTGCGGTCGGATGCAGTTGAGGCAATATTGGCAACTAGGCACATACTCTTCTTTTCATCGGCAAAAGCTTCAAACCAGGTGAAGGTCACGTCAAGTTTGCCTGTTTCGAATGGGAACTTTTGCTCCAGATAGACCAACTGAGCATAGTATCTAGGTAGCACGACATCAGCAAGGCATATTGCAGGTTCTAGTTGTGTGATGAATTACTCACTGGGCAAGTTTCTCTATGCCAGCAAGACTTTTTTCAGGAGCACCAGCATGTATTCTCATTTGATTCAAGGCATGCCATTGAGATTCAATTGGCAGCAACAATTCCGTGGTTTTCAGTAGTTGCAATCTAGACTCTTCCTTTTCGAGTGGGTATTTATGTTGCAGTCGGTGGGTAGTAGGCTGGGGTAGTGTGAAGGCAGATTTCATGGACACGGCCTGCTCAGGCTGTACTAGTGCTAATAGAGTTGGTAAAAGTACAGCTTTAAAATCCAGGAATTGATGAGACTGGTTCCGCTTGTTGCGTTGAATGAGTATGGCTTCTGTGGTGGTGGTGGTGGTGGCGGATCTATCGACATGGAGGTCATTCTTAGCCAAGCGCGAGGCAGCCCTAGCCCCGGTTTCTACCAATGATTTGACACCGTAGACCAGGTGGTTTGCAGTAGTGGGGGCGGCGTTTAGATGATGGGAGGAATTTCTCTTTGTAGGCAGCGACAGAAAGGCACTTCGTTCTGTGTTTGATGAGAGATTGGGTCCGTCGTAGAAGGGGAGTGCAGCGTCATACAAATACTGAAAGGACGGCGGTGCATTTGATAGCATGGTTAATGTGTTTTCAGCGGGCAAGCGGTGTAGTGCTGATGCTTCCCGACCGGTCTGGTCAGGCCTGGCCTGCCCTCGTCGGGTGCGAAGTCCAGACAGGGTTGTTGCTCCGCCGGGTTGCCTGCCAGTTGTCAATGCTCTATTATCACTGATCAGGAGGCGGGGCCGTGACCAAGATACACGCAATGCCCGGCCTTTCTCGCCAATGAATTGTGTCTTGGGCGGTAAATACATCACACCAGACATCTGTCTGGTCGCGGGTCGCCACCAAGCACTGAACATTGCACATGTCAGACATTATGGTACTATTGGCGGCGCTTCTGAGGCCGATAGACGCGACGCAATAGATCCTACGTCCATTTTTCTACTCATTTCTTTTGAATGGCTAATCTCTGCGTGAAGATAATACGTTGGCCAACCACTCCCATACCAGCATTGGAGTTGCCTGCCTCATGGGTCAAGCAACGGAAGCTTGCACTCGGTCGCTCACCTTGAAGAATTGGGAGTCGCGGTTAATCCGACTCTGTTTTAGAGCCGCCCTTGAACGAATGAGGGCGCTCGCCAAAGACCCGTTGATACAGGAAGCAGTTTCTGGCTGCATTGTAGTCTCTATCCCATATCTAGTTGAATTGAGGTTGGGCGTTCATGCATCACATCTGAAATCAAATGCAATGCCAACGCTGATGCTGATGCTGATGCTGATGCTCACCAGCTACAACTGCCAATGCTCACTGCGACTGTGGCTGGCGCTTCATTTTGGAGAGCCCGATAGTGGAGACTATGAGCGCATGGATTGTGTTGAAGGCTCGCGAGCATAGTCACGTTACATAACAATCACCAGGACGGCGGGGGGCAGGGAGTTCACGTCAGAAATGATGAGTAAAAGAACCTAGGTTTGGTGACGGGCAGTCATCGCGCAGCATGTCTATGCCGTCATGCCAGTGGCCTGGCTCCGTGCGTCATGATGTCACCCCGACGCATTGCAGTCGTCACCCATGGAAAACACTTGCATGTCGACAGTGTGGGCATCAGAGCTGTGCATACGTAAGACGCCCCTGCGACTCCGACCGCCCCCGTCGTTCCCGGATAAACCATTGCCATGACGGCAAAATGCCGCCTTGCCCTGCCCTGCCCTGCCACTGAACACTGAACACTGAACAACCCAACAACTGCAACTGCCTGCATATACCTCAATAGTGTCTCGTCTCGCCGTGAAGCTCGCAAGCCAGCGCATTACATATCTTACCGCCATCCCCAATACCCGATCATGGAAAGTGGCGACTGCCCATCGGCGCCCTTCGCCTTGGAGCCTGTTGAACTGGAAGCTTTGATACAGGAGAGATCGCCAGACAGCATCAGGAAGCTTGGAGGCATTGACGTACGTCGCATTAGCTTGCCTTGCATCTTCACGTTCTGGATCGCCTTCACATCCCCTGACATCCAAACCTGCCCGACCTGTCAAAGAGTCGTGAGCTAATTACTGCCAACCTACCCAAACTAGAAATTGGCCCTTCTGCTACACACAAATGTCAATATTGGCCTATCAAACGTCCAGTCCGCTATCTTTGAGCTTGTCCCCTCCGCCCGAAAATCGTCTCCCTTCTCCCTGATGACCACAAAAAAGAAGAAAAAGATGATCGCTGCCTCGTCATTTGCACTAGGACATCCCGATGATGTCTTTCCCGACAATGAGAAGCTTGCTTCTTCTGAACTACATCGCGCCAGGCTCACAAAGTATGGTGCTAACCGACTACCGCCAGTAAAGACAAAGTCCATCTTTGCATTCATGTGGGTTGCATTCAGTGACCTGACCATAGTAAGTCTTTGGGTTCTTGCCCATGATCCTAGTCGCTTCCACCGTATCTGACTTGCTCCCAATGGTAGGTTGTCTTGACCTGTTCTGCAATTCTTTCCCTAGCTGTAGGTTTGTATCAAGATCTTGGGCCAGAAAAGGATTCACGACAACCCCATTGGGTCGAGGGTTTCTCAATCGTTTTAGCAATACTCGTTGTCGTACTATCCTCCTCCATCAACGATTACCAGAAAGAAAGACAATTCCGGAAGCTTAATGCCCAGAAGGAGGATCGCCTCGTCAAAGTTATACGAGATGGTTCCACTCATCAAATATCCATTTATCACCTTATGGTTGGCGACGTCTTGGAATTGCAACCTGGAGATGTTCTTGCTGCTGATGGCGTCTTGATTCATGGTATGAACTTGTAAGTGCCGCCCATTGCTCAATCGCCCCTCATTGCTGGATTGCAATTGACCATACCATCTATCTGGTCTAGGAAAACTGATGAATCGGCCGCCACCGGCGAATCCGACACCATCAAAAAATCCCCCGAAAGGGATCCATTCTTACTGAGCGGCAGTAAAGTAGTTGACGGCATTGGCAAATGCATTATAATTGCCGTCGGAGTCCATTCACTGTTTGGCAAAACCATGATCGGTATGTACCCTAGCTCCTCATGTCATTCTCTGCTGCGTCTAAAGAAGCATTCTCCAATACAGGTCTTCGCCAACCATCACAAAGTACCCCATTACAACACAAACTAGCTCGTTTAGCCAAGAGCATCGCAAAATTTGGAGGCGGAACTGCATTGGCTCTTTTAATTGCATTGATCATCAAATACGTGGTAGTGGTGCAGAATCGAAATGGATTTGGCAGCGGACCAGATCAAGAATCGGCATCTAATGCGGTCTCACGCTTAATCAACGTGCTCGTCAGCACGGTAGTAATTGTTGTTGTCGCCGTTCCTGAGGGCTTGCCATTGGCTGTCAATATAGCTCTGAGCTACGCGACCTCAATGTTGCTGAGAGAAAACAATCTGGTGCGTGTATTAGCAAGTTGTGAGACGATGGGCGCAGCAACAACCGTATGTAGTGACAAGACAGGTGTGCTTGGTTGACTGTATCCAATCAAACGATTTCCTGCAATGACGTTTACATTATCTCTCTTAGGCACATTGACGACCAACAACATGACTGTAGTTGCTGGACGTATTGGCCAACACATCGAATTCACAAACGATGACAAACTTCAGTTGGAGCAGCGTCTAAGATCTTACCGTAAATCTGATTCTGTCGACCTAGCCGACAGGGGTCACAGACTGGATGGATCCGAGATACTGAATCTTCTAGCCGAGTCTAACTCGTTGAATTCTTCTGCATTTGAGGAAGGAGATACCATTGTTGGGAGTAAAACCGAAGTAGCACTCTTGATATGGGTCAGGGCATTGGGATTCGACTTCAATGCTATTCGTATGGACAAGGAGCGCACGGTATTACAGGTTTATCCATTCTCGTCCGAGAAGAAGAGCATGACAGTTCTAGTCAAGATTGTTAAAGAAAATCAACCAGTAGTTTATAGGCTATATGTCAAGGGTGCTTCAGAGGTCGTGGTGGGATACTGTAAAAGACTGATTGTGATTCCACCATCAAATCAATCGGATAGTGTGCTTGACGCACCAAAAGTGCTCCCGCTGTCTCATATCTACCAACGAGACCTCCGCAACATCATTACTACCTATGCTGAGCAATCTCTACGAACCATTGCCATGGCCTATCGAGAGTGGACCGAAGAAGAGTTCGCAGAGTTTGTTAAAACACTGTCACTTCGTCGTCGTATTCTCGCAAGTCGTAGAGACGAGCAAGAGTCCTATAAGCGACGTCATGAAATAGGTGTCCTAGTTATAGATGAGCAAAAGGATGGCCTGGAAACTTCAGTTTGTGATGAAATCATTCCTCCCAGCGTTGATCTCACAGATGACTTGACCACCGAAGACATACTCTCGCATCCATTGACCCTTGAGGAATTCTTGAGTGATTTGATCTGTATTGGTATCGTAGGCATCGAAGATCCAATACGGGACGGAGTAGTTGAAGCTGTAAAGCAATGCCAAAAAGCTGGAGTAAAAGTACGCATGGTAACAGGTGATAATGCCTTCACTGCGAGGGCGATAGCCGCAAAATGTGGTATCTTGACTCGTGGCGGGACCGTTATGGAAGGAAGTGTCTTTAGACGACTTACCCAAGCAGAGATGGACGCGGTCATTCCAAACTTATGTGTACTAGCTAGATCGTCGCCCACAGACAAACAGGTGCTAGTTAAACGACTGAAGGCTCAGGGTCAAGTAGTTGCTGTTACTGGCGATGGTACCAATGATGGACCGGCTCTCAAAGCAGCTGATGTTGGTTTCTCCATGGGTATAGCTGGAACCGAAGTCGCCAAAGAGGCATCGTCTATCATCCTGATGAATGACAACTTTAGCTCTATAGTGAAAGCCATCATCTGGGGTCGACAATGCAATGATGCCGTTAAACGATTTTTACAATTCCAGCTAGTTGTCAACATATCCGCTGTAACAGTTTGTGTAATTTCAGCTTTGGCAGATGCCAATGAATCTTCAGTCCTGACTGCCATTCAGCTGCTCTGGGTGAGAATTTGCTACCTCGACATCACGGAATAAAGAGGATTACTGAAACTCGTGGATTCTATAGGTCAATCTAGCCATGAATTCATTCGCTGCGCTATCTCTAGCGATGGAGAAGCCATCTTCTGCCATTCTCAATCGGCGTCCTGAAGGACGAGATAAACCATTCATCAACACTGAAATGTGGAAGATGATCATAGGTGAATCCGCCTTTACCATAATAGTTGTTTTGCTGCTTCTTTTTGGTGGCCCTTCAGCCTTGGGACTAAATGAGCTCGCCAGCGGTGGCGGTATCTCTGGTGTAAGCGATATATCACCACAGATTCAACAGGATCAGAAATTAATGTTGCGGACTATCGTTTTCAATACTTTTGTATACTTGCAACTCTTCAACCTCATCAAGTATGTAAACTGTTTGACG
The DNA here is from genome assembly GCA_006535955.1 of Synchytrium endobioticum. Taxonomy (NCBI): domain Eukaryota; kingdom Fungi; phylum Chytridiomycota; class Chytridiomycetes; order Synchytriales; family Synchytriaceae; genus Synchytrium; species Synchytrium endobioticum. Next base: position 30,081 of record QEAN01000180.1, on the reverse strand, counting down.
TTTAATCATCGCTGGGAGCTGTGTTTTACACCCACTCTTCGTGTGGTAACCATCCATGCCCACTATAGTGCTAGGCGGATTGACGGAAACATCAATGTCTTTGAAGGCCTGTTCGTTCAACCCTTCTTTTGCGTTATTTGGTTGTTTATTGCCGCTGTGCAAGCTGTCATCATAGAGCTCGGCACCTACATCTTCAACGTGACAAGCTTGGGCCCAGTCTACTGGGTTGTCTGCATTCTAATTGGATCCTTGGCATTACCAGTGGGTCTAGTGATTAGGTGTCTGCCGAACAAGTTTATACCCTGTATGGATGATGATGAAGGTAGTGATGCAGAAGATGGTGCTGACGGAGCGGAGGTGTAATAGGACCATACTCCTCGATTCCACGTAGCAACATTGCAAAGCCACTACATAACAATGAAGCCAGAGACTTTAGTGCCAGGGTGGATGTAGTTACTGGTCCCCATGTGTCTAGAGGGTACAATTCCTGATCAACATTAACCTTTTTTCTGTGTATGCAGTCCTGATTGTTTTGTATATACCTATATACATTGCCATTGCTCCAAGTAGGTATCGTATGCTGTCCTCGACTCATGCATGCCACCGGACATCGCAGGACACCGTGGGCAACACTGAAGTGTTAAAAACGAACAGACCCGACCGACAGACGGACGTCCATTTGGGAGCAATACCAATACTAGCGAATCGAATGGAGGCACAGTTAGAACAAGTTGAGTGCCAATTTTGATTGTTAATCGACACAACAGATACGTCCCCACCTTGGCCCTGATTGTAAAAGTTGGCCCGTAAGTGCTTGCCTGGTGACGATGAAATATAGAGTAAATCGCATAGGAAGCAAAAGGAACGGATCCACGAGCCTGTGCCGACATCTGATGCACTTGCTGTTGAGATAACGAATGACGGACCAGCTGAGCCTGGCTCAAGCCCGGGTGTTTATGATGAAGAACACGAATTGGTAACGTTTGCATATTGAGCCTAGTCTCATGATTGACAACACAGTCTATTTTAGCTATTGGAGACACTAGAGACATTGAAACAAGCATGTTTACGGGCTCTGAATGATATTCTGCAAAAAATGGTGGCCAACAGTGGCACCAACCCTTTACTTGGTGATATGCCTTCGAACGCAGATGCAGAATGCAGAAATGAGATCGCCAACGATTTAAATTCGATCAATCCTAACAGCTTATCGCTGGCTGATGTGTTGGCGGTGACTGCTCATAATTGGCCGATAGTGATCGGATCGGATGGAGAAGTTTCCAATACCCGTCGGTCTACGGACAGTCGTGGACAACAAGGATCAATCTCCGCCAGTGTCACTGATACTATACCCTCTACTGCCCCAATTCAGGATGGTTGGAAGCTCGCGTCAAAATTGACCGAAACATTTTCGGCCCGACCCGTATCTGTCGGCAGTGGGAGCGGCAACGGAAGTAGATCAGCACTACCCACCATCGGCAGAGCAACGCAGCTGTCTGACCTAGCATCAGATCATAATATTGGAATGGCTTTAGCTGCAATGTGTAACACCATTTACAGGATTCTGGAGTTCAGGGCATTGTGGAAACCAGCAGGGCCTACTCAAGACAGTGGCAACGGATCACCAACTGTACACAGAATCAGTCCGACAGCAACTTCATCGTCCAATTTCAACATTACGAATGTATTGAATCTAGTTACTACCGTACAAGCAGTACAACATCAGCGCCAGCCACAACAGAGCCAACCTTCATCTCAAGAAGAGCTGCACCAAGTCAAAAATTTTGAAGCAGCGTGGGCAGAGCTGAATGACTTGATGCAAGTCGTACAGCGGCTAGCTACCACTCGTGAGGTGTCGGTTAGTCAAGATGTCCTATCGGTGTTCCAAGAACCGGGGTCCCATCAACCGCAACATTCAGCCACCAGTGAAGAAAGCGCTCAAACTCTGAAATCAACAATCAACACCATGTGCGATGTTTCGACATTGTCTGTCATCCACCTTCAAGTTCTGCAAAGGGGTGACGATTTGTCCGTCATCCTGGCACAGATCGAACGGCTCAACCAGATTTCTCCAAGATTCAACGCCCAGGCGGTGGAGTTGACAAATCGGCAGCAACAAAAAATTTCTACCGCTCAGATCATGGGGGTTATTGAACGTATACATCGGGGGAGAGCAAGTTATGACACACAGAGATCGACCACGACTGTCGCTGATGGGTTGTCAAAGTATCTTGCGCTCGCCCAGTTGATTCACAGCATTACGAAAGCTGGGGAGCGATCTCTGAGTAACCAGCGTGTTGTCATGAGTGATAGTATGACGGAAAGGATGGAGTGGGCCAAATTATCGAAATCTGTCGAACGGCAAGTGCGTGCTCGAATGGTCAACCAGGCAAGTGCGCCTGACTTGAGATGTTTTTGGGGACTTTTCAGCTAAGCAAAGCCCCAAGGCAGGATTGGATGTCAAAAGAAGAAAAGCTATTATCAGATCTCTCACGGCTGGAGCTAGACCTTGGACGTCTCAGTGGCACCAAAATGAAGACCCAGGAATATAATCCGTCCGAACAAAAACAGAGAGACATTGAACTCCGCAGACTCTGCTCCAAGAATAGTAAAGGCAGATTGTCAAACCAGGATGCTGAAAGTTCGAATGACTTGAAGCAAAAGGAATTAGATGCATTTGAAGCGTTGCTCAACAAGCTGCCGACAAGAATGGACGATCAGTCTTCTGCAAGATCATCTCGGACTTCAGTTCGTCCATCATAGTCGATACCGCTAACATGTGATCTAGTAATGTGCACCGAGTAAACCATGTTTCAAGCCCTGTCGTAAACCTGATAATGTACTTGTTGCATATTACTATGAATTACATCAAACATAGATGACTACATCTTGTCGTACACTCATACCACATTCTCATGTCACAATTTATAGTACGACACAGTCTTGACAAGATCATCATTGCTCATAGTTCGCTACTTGATTCCATACTTCACCTTGGCAAGCAGGTCTGTGAATGATGGCCAAATTGCAGATATGATCATTGCGATTTTGTAAAACTATGTGTAATGAATGCGTATTGAGGACGGCCCAGTCGGAACTCCGGCATGAATGTACCAGTCTTCATATATGCATACCCAGGGAAAAACTATCTCTCTATCTCTTCTATCGGCAGCTTCCACTATGTACTTTGCAGCTGCATCTGGCGTCACTTTAGCAGGTTCGACTTTCTTCCGTCTTGGGGGAGCTGAATCCTTGGTTGACAGTCTTGATGGTATCGTGGACCCACATGTAGCGTCTAATGCTTTACTCCTAGCTTGAGACAACAGGTAAGCAAGAGGCAGAAAACTGTGTATCAAATCCAGAAAAACACCTGAAATCGGTATCGACTGTTCCGGGAGACGCTATGGTTATGCTCACGCCGTTTTTGGCAATTTCAATCCTCAGTGATTTGAAGAATCCATCTATTCTTTGCAAAGGTGAGGAAGCTAGATACTTTGACGAATACAAAAGCCTACTTAGAGCATATTTGGATGCAGCATACACTGCTCTGCTGGGTGCAGGCAGCACCCCGGCAGTGCTCGACACGATGATTATTCGGCCTTTTGACAATTTCAGCATATCCAGAAAGTAGGCAGAGATGAATATTGGCGCCTAATCGCACGTGAATTATTTCACCATACAGATATCAGCCACGTCATCACACAAAACACACAATTCTCCAGCGCGCACACGTACCAGAACATTAACAGACATCATTTTATCCGCCATGTGACATGCATCTGCAGGTGAAATCTCTTCAAACAGCTTGACCCCTAACACGCCCACACACAATACCAAGACATCCACACCAGCCATCGATCTCCCAACCTCCTCACGCAAGCGGACCACATTAGACTCCACGGATACATCCAGGGCGATACATGCGACATCCGCACATCCCAACGCCGTGCATTCAGACGCTACTTGTTCCAGCACCGCGTGCCGTCTGGCCACCAGAACGAGGTTGGAGTGACGCTTGGCGTACAAGTGCGCGATCGCACGCCCTATTCCGTCGCTTGCGCCGATGACGAGGACCTATGACATCCTTTACGTGTGTTAATATCGTGGAGTCGAAATATCGAAATAAGAGTCTGGGGACTCAACTGATTGCCCTTGCAAACGGGTCTGATGAGACACGGCCTTGAGGAACCTGTACAAGATCAGACTCGATAAGAGGGCCGCTGCTATTGTATATGCGGCGGACATTGGCATGAGCTGTTCCACCGGGTGCGGTCCACGTGAGGCGCTCTGTGGCTGATGCAGGAGTGAGATTGGTGGGTGGGTGAGCAGATCGATTGTGGTGATGAATGGACGGACGTGAGCTTGCTTCGGTGCAGGATGGGCTCCTATCTATCTCCAACGGATGCGGGTACTGTATCGGCGCCTGCCTATGCCATGCGTCACATGCTGACTGAAATCCCCGCCGGTCGGGACGGCACACCGAGAGGAGCAAGACACACCGAGTCCAAGCACGCTCGCATCCGGTTCGGCACATGTAATGACGAGGGCATCTGCGGCGGACACAGGATGCACAAGTGAGGCGTCTGTCTTGCAGTACTGATCGCCATTGCCTTCGATTGTCGCGACTGGGACTGGGAATGGGAATGGGTGCCATGTCGTTCTTTGCTGTGCCCGCTCCTTCCTCGTTGCTTGCGCGGCGCTTCCATGCATCCGTCGCTCGTCCGCGTGGCAAGCACGCTCGAGCCACCAAGCAAGATCCAATGACCATACAACCAAACACAAGACATGAGCGATGACGAGCGGACGCTGGCATACCAGGACGACTTCATGGCCGTCACGGCCTTCACTGAACTACTGACGTCTCTTGATGCACACAAACAAAAGCGACTGCACGAAACGGTCAGATTCGCAATGACAAACGCCCACTTCGCCAACGACTTGCTTGAGGAGCTACTGAAATGCATCGACGACCATTCTGTAAACAGCATCCTTCACACATGCACTTGAAAAATCACACTGACATTCCAAATCGCAACGTTATAGAACGATCATCAGAAAAGACTGGCAATGCTGCTCCTGGTAGACCGGCTGATGAAGCTTTCGAATGATAAAATGAACAAGGCGGCTGACACGCCTGATTGCGCCGTTTATGTCGAGAGGTTGATGTCGGAGTTGGGCAAATTGGTATGCCTCCTGGTCCCAGGCCCCGATGTGATTGCTACGACAGTCAGAAAGGTGTGATACGGGGACGCCTTGTGATCCTTCATCTGCCGCGTTGGCATGAGAGTCGTGTGTTGGTGATGAAATGAGCCAACCCAGGTCTATTCGCATCCAGTCACCATCCAACCCCACAAGTAGGTCTTGCAAGGCTGGAGAAAGTCCCTCTCAACACACTACGAACACTACAGAGCCGAATTCGATGAAGCAGAAGCATACCTCAAAACCCAGGAATCCGCTTCCACAGCCCTGCAAATACCAGACGATACTCAGCATCTCATCAATTCACTATTCAGACCTCAACAGCAAAGAGGGGGTATAGGAAACGAAGAGCATAAGCGGGAACATGCGGAAATACAACGGAAAATCGAAGAAGATAGAGACCGGCACAAGCGCGTCAGAGAGGAAAGTTGGGTCAGACCTGACTTCCCTGACCCTTATTCCGATGGAGAATGGTGGAACAACAGTAGTAGTAGTAGTAATAGTAGCGGTGGTATTAGTAGCAGTAAAACATCCATAGTGCTGTCGAATGTAGAAACTGGACCAGGACAGATGGAGTTCGCGGATTTGTGGATGGCGGNTGTGAATACCCTCAAGTCTACATTCTGGGATCAGTTGGCCGTAGAAGCAAGACGAGCCGAAGCTGACCTGGATAATGACTCGCCTACTGGTAACTGTTCGGGAGTAGGTGGTATTATTGACACGCGCAGCAGTCGATCCAACACTACTCCCATGAGAGACTAGTCTGGCACTGTCTGTCGTGCCTGTTTATCTTTGATCCCTACCTTGCTTCTTTTAGTATACAATACCCTCTATGTAATTATGTACAAAGTATAGTTAAGTGTGCCTATGCATGTACAGCGCTTGGACATCCATATGAGAAGTGCAGGCATGTTTGTACATCTATGCACATCTATCTAGTTTCCTTTCGCGTTCGAAGTGTTCCACGGCACATGCCAGCGCATGGTAGAAGACATCCAGGTTAGTTCTTGGTGCCTGTAATGGTTACTAAAAGTCAGGACTATCATCGCGATTCATACAAACCGCACCTGAACGAAAAGAGCATGGGCCAGTAATGGCAGCTTTCGGATGCTCCTACCACTCATTCCCTAACGGCACAAAAATGAGCCAAACATCAAAGCCCATCTGGAACAACCGACGACCTACCAAGGCTTGACACTGCCCTGCAATATGAAAGAGTTTTCTTGAGACTTCCTCATTTGAGAACGCAATCTCCCTCCAGTCTACGAATTTAGAGCCACTACAGCTACTACTTGGTGTGACAATCTCGCATCTTATCAACTCTTCAACACAACCTGCCAACATGGCATATATAGCACGCTGAGAGGGTGGTCCTATATACTGCCGTAAATCGGCTCGATCTAGAAAAGCACCGTCAATTGCATCGGTAATGTTCGACGTCGTCATGACCAGCACGTTTCGATACTTTTTGAGCTTATCGACCTGTGTCCTAGCTTGACTAAAGCGTGAGGAACGTCCGAGGCCTTGGCTGAGCAACAGAGCTGCTTACAAAAGCGCATTGACGACTCTCATAGCGTCAGTCGGTTCGTTGCTGGATGCTTTACGAGCAGAAGTCAATGATTCAACCTCATCTAAAAGATTGTACTTTTCAGCAAAACATATATTTCCCAACATACGCACTCTCATCTCCCGGCATCACGGGTGCACTCACCAATAAGAATAACAATGAAGCTCTCTTCATCGTCCGCCAATTCATGAATTTTTGAAAACATATTCAAAACTAACTTTCCACTTTCTGAAAAGTATTTGGAGAATAATGAATGACTGTTGATTTCCACCAGCTTCAATAAAGGATATCGATTTGATAGTCGTATTGACAATTTCTGGGCAAGCGCTTTACATAGTGATGTTTTACCAGTACCTGGAGGACCTAGTACAGCCTCAGTAGCCCTCAACGTAGAGTCACGTAGACAAAGGGTCTGTGTAGAGAATTACCATGCAAAAGGACAATCTTGTTCCATGAAACAATGTTCGAGTCCACCATCTTGTCTAAATTTGAATGATGACCGAGAGGTATGTCAAGTCAGCGTAATGCGGTCAATTACGCCTTTAAGACATACCAGAAAATAAGCTCGAGGTGGTAATGTATTCCAATAAGCGTGTCTGCACGTCCTCGTCATATATCAGACTAATATTTGAGATTGTAAGCATCATGAGATGTGAAGTCCCAGTTCGTGAGCCTGATTGTACTTTTCCCATATACCATCCAAATGTTTCGCAGGTAAATCCTAAAAATAGCGTGCCGAGGATCTTGAGATTGGTTTGCAATGGAATCAATTTACGAGTAGCCTACACAAATATTGGCCGTGACTATATTTTCTTCATCGTCGGTCTTTTCATTCCATCCTTCATCGTCATTCAATTTGTACACATGAATGTCCAGTTGAATTTGATCTAGAGCATACACCGGTAATTTTGATCCTATTTGGACATTGTTATTTTTTAATTAATTTGGTTGAGTTCTGTGTATCATGCAGAGCGATGCTAGGTTCAGATACGATGCGTACCACTGGCTTCAGCAATGAACAGGCTGGCCAAATTCTTGGTCAGATAGGCATCCAGGGGTAATGTGCTACTGCTCTTTTTCATAGTATTCTGGTCATGGACATCCATAGCAGCACGGTCTGACAGTGCGCTAGTTGGGGTCGGTACAGGAGAAGGGAGGATTCTTGTATTGGTCATGATTGTCGGACTGGTGGAGCGTAAGTGCTTGACGATGGCATTTTGAATGTCTTGATATCTTGCAGTAGAGTTTGAGTGTAGACATGCCTCGACTAGCAGATTGTTGCGGAGTTACAGAGAGTCAGATAGTCGCATATATTCGCAGATGCGCATTGTCGGCTTCGCTTCAACATCAAACACCACTCACTCACTCACACACCCGACCCACCGACCAACGGACGGACGATGTGATGGCAGATGCGCTTACCCACCATGTAGTACAGGCTTCCACGGAGCATCTAGCTTGCACGATGCATTGAAATCCATCGTAATTGATCCATTTGATCGAATCATGGTAATTCGTACGCTGACTTTTGTGCGGGGCCGTGGCCTCGACGCACTGCGCACACACAGCGAGGTAGGGGGGAGATGCCCTAGGCGGCATCATCACATAGATACATAGATACATACATACGCACATACGCACATACATAGATACACTCACGTCCAATGGCAACCAAGCGCATCTGTGCACACACAGCGACATGGCTAGTCCGCGGCCAACCGATTAAGCAGTCAGGCACGGGCACGGGAACGGGCACTCGCGACACCACAACATAGCACAGCAGGAGTAATAAAACGACCAGACTCGCTTTGTACTGCCGCATCACACACTCTGGAGAATATAAAGTATGAGCGAGTGACAGGACATCGGCCACGTGACCAAAGCGACCATGACCGTTGCCGTGGCCGTGACTGTAGCCGGAACCAGATGCTCCCCAGTCCTCGCGAGCAATGACAAACACGCCACGGCTTCATGCGCCAACTCGTGATCACGAAGTGCAATGCGTCCATGCCGCTGAAGAGCCTCCTACCACAAGATATACTGGTCCCCGCCATGGCCGCTAGACAGGCAGTCGCTTGCACGGACATTCAACATCTCATGGATAAACCACAGACATACGCATCGTCACAATCGCCCTCGCCGGTGATCGCCGGGTTGAAGCTGGGTGTGCGGACGTAGCGGCGCGGGCTATCGTCCAGCACATATCTACCCTTGTCTAGCATTTGCGGGGCAGTCTCGTTTGGTGTTTTGATGACGTTGCGCGTCTTGGCGAAGCATCAGTTTGGAGTTGATGGATTAAATGGAATTATCTCACAGCCCATTGTATGAGGACGCTTCTGACGAATAGCGAATTCGGTCGGGTGCGATGTATGCTGTATGGGTTGCGTAATGTTGTGATCATTGTATAATGTTCTGTATCCCGAATGCATCTATATATGCTCGTCCTTTGTGCTCCCACGATATTAATGAATGAATTACCGTGTACTAACTCAATCGTACCACCACTACAATATATTTGATAGGTCAGAAGTAACACCAGTGGGCGGCCGAGAATGAACTGCGGATATTTCATGCTGCTATCTGCGAGTCGCGTGTTTCCGGCGCGTCGTCACAAGGTCACATGGGAAAGAATTTATCCCCTCGCGCTTCCCNTTGAAATCCCTTCCCAGGGCGTCCATACAAGTACCATCCCAGCTAGTCATGTTCACCTCACGCCCACCATTCGCATCATCATCATCGACGCAGGCGCCAGTGCCAGTGCCCATACAGGAAGTCCAAGCACCTGCAAATGACGTGCCAAGCGTGCCTCACCACTATCTGCTCAACACCGAATCCTTCGCCGTATCCCATCTGGCCCAAGTGGCCGTCAGGGGTGTTGAGATGGGAGACACATCTGGCACCCCTTGCACACCTGATGTGGCTGAAACACTGTTTGGCTGGGTATGAAAAGGATTGTATCCCAGACCTTTCTTCAATACATTCTTTCCAACAACTTCTCTAAGACGTTAAGAAGACACTCATAAAGAGATCACATCAACACATGAATATATGAATACATCAATACATACAACAATTGAAATATAAATCTAGTAGTAGTGGCCTACGTGAGTCCTTTACCAACCGAAAAGTGGATCGCGTGCACAGCGTGTTCCCACTTACAGGGATGACAACACGTCCTCGTTACCCCTGTCCGCTTTCTCGGGATTGAATATCAATGTAACTAAGAAGCCTGATGCAAGGAAGCTATAGGGAGGCCGTTGGTGCCGCCCATGATACTGCTGATAGTCCTCCCGGAAATCCCGCTGCACTACGTAGACAAGGTCGCCATGATGCTGGAAACAGGCTCAGAAAGCGCCATACCACCGACGAAATCAAGAAACAAGAAATGCTGTTTCGATCAAAGTTACTTGGTGCATCCGGTGTGAGCTTCAATCTTCTACCTGTACATCCACTGGGAATCGTAGATATCCAGAAGGTGATATGCTTATTTCATACTGGACCACCCTTGGGGTTATGATATCAACTCCTTGTAATAGTAATAGTTATTCTCAATCTAGCCCGACTTGTATGCGATACCGGGACTAGCTGATGTCCCACCACTCATACAACCAGAACACATTGGTGATGTCGGTACGTTTTTGTGTCTCATTGTCTGAACAGCTCTATGATCTGGATTGACGCTTTATTCATCGGTGAACAGCTCCCAAACCGACACTACATAATACGCCCCCTCGTGTAGATCCTGTCGCAATCATAACTCCTGTGCTGGAGCGGACGGCTGCTCACCTGACCAGCCTGTCATGGCTTGACACTTCCGAACAGCATGACCTTACCAAGATCTTCATGGCCCAAGTCGCACGGCGTTATCACGAAATTCGCGAAACTTTGGTACAGCAAAACACATTCTCTTCGCCACAAATCAATCTGCTCATGTCGCTGATTCTGGATAGAGTATCAGATCAGTCGGACCTGGCATTAGAGAAGTGTAGACATCGTCGAAAACGTGAGTCCACTCCCCCAAATCTTGTCTTCTTCATACTACCATGCAGATGTAGCTTACAAGTCGTAGCTGGTAGAAATGGATGCGCTGGGGGTCATGGGGCCTCAAACTATCAAAGGAAGACTTAGCGCCATGTACCGGCTAGAACTGAATAGAAGGTACGGCCAGCCCAATCCATTTTGTTTCCATAGTCGCAGGACACTCACGTGACCCAAAACAGAATAATTATTCGCGACCTTTTAGCCCAAGTAATGAACGAGATAACCCATGGAATAGTAACACTAGAAGCAGGTCCAGATTGGCAACAACTCTTCATGTCGCAGCTAGAGGACCTACAACACCGGCTACCAGAAGAGGTACATGTTCAACTACAGGAAGATTCCGAACGAATAAAACAGCTACACGAGAAATATCGTAGAGCCAGACTGGCTGAGCCATTCCACAAATATAATTCTCATCTCAGTAAAGAAGAGCAAGAAGAGATACTGAAGAATCATGACATGGTCTTGTCCGACTTGAATGGATTGATTAATTCAACACCGCGTAAGACAATATCGAAAGAAAGAGAACGAGCTCAAAGGACATTACGAGATGGCACCGATTATTCCAGTCAGCGTGAAGCAGAGGCCGCCGACACGGCATTGGCGGGGGTTTCAGAGGATGAATTTGAAAATGAAGAGTTACAATTATCCACTATGGCTGAATTCTCCTTATTAGTGAGGGGTGATCCCATTTTGGATGCACATGCGAACGCTACTACATTCGACAGGCGGAAACATGATGACCAAAAGGTAGTTTTTCTTGTGATGATGGCTTGGGTCCGTGAGACTAACTAGGCAGTAATTAAACCTAGCCACGATCCCCAAGAAAACGTTATTTACCACAAAGTGAGGTCAAACGTGAACTATTGACCTCCTACGATTATAGTATTATTGATGAAATAGTATGTATCTAATTACTAGCGAAGACTGAAATCACTCACCACTTGCAATGAATAGCCAGTATCTGCGACACAACCGCCACCGCCAATTCCAGATTACATTCCAATTATGGCTACTGATGGAGTAAGTGTGACTATCCGCAGCGATGGATAATAAAACAGTACACCTCGACATTTAGACCGTCCTGCGAGCCGCGGATTTCCGTGTCTCTAAACGGACTCCCAAAGGCACCGTGTCCTTGGACCCATCGCCCCCAGTGGTTGTCAGTGAATTCAGTGGAATGATTGATCAGGCAACACTAGAGGCATTAGGTGATATCATATCACGCAAGGTTTTGCCAGTTTTTTTTAACAGGTTCAAACAAATGGTAGACGGTAGATTCGCGCGGTACAAAGAAGTGGAGGAGCTTTATGACGAGATTATGAAGACTCTGAATATTCGTAATTGGCAAGCGGAAGTTGGTAGGGGTCATCTTGGGCAACAGAAGGCATTGACATTGGATCTCAATGCCTACCACCACTTTTGATTAGATGAGGGAGACGAAGGTGGGAGCTGTCCAGCAGCACCATTCGAACCCGGTATGCCGGTCAGTTATGCTTTCCAAGGTCTATCTATGCCCAAGAAACGACTGCTGCCATCGACAAGTCAATCTCAGTCAGCACCAACGTCGCCACAAACACGGCCTCGATCAGCTGGGCCTCCTGAAATCAGATTGCGAACCAGTCTTACTGGAATCGACCCCAAAGAATATTTTCGGAATCGTAAATCTGCCATGAAGAAAACACCGTCGAGTAAAACAGCAACACATACAAAGTTCAACTTTGGTGGATATGTACCAGCAGACGTAGCCGCTCATTTGAAGCATCCAGATAACGACATCAACCAGGTCTCTGTAGAAGATTACGTCGGCTTTCTCAAGACACGTGCTAGTGATTTCATACTGGAAATCTTGGCGGACCAGGATGAAGATGAACAAGCATATAAAAGGTTTATGGAGGAGCAGGATCGATTGAGACGTGAAGAAAAACAGGCAGAGCAAAGTGTCAAATTGCAAAAAGAAAGACAAGCAAGATATAAAACACGCAGACAAATGACGTCATTCAGTGAAGGCAATTGGAATCCATTGATTTTAGACTATTTTGATGTTTTGAAGAATAACGAGATACCACCCGAACTGGATGTTGAAAATGGTGGTGGCTGCAACATGGATTCGGGCTACCTGTACACCAAGTCTGGATCTACCATTATGCAGACGACCAGGACATTCAAACAGCCTACTTCCACTATTGGTGCGTCGGGAATGGGTCATAGTCCTAGCAATAGTGCCAGCAGTAATGGTAACCGTAATCGTACACTTGGTGCCGGTGGCAATACCAAGAAGTTGTATGGTAGTGTGCCAAGTAATTCCAATTTCTCATCCATGTCTGTATCGTCGAGAGTGACTGCCGAGGATCCGCCGCCACCCGTTACTAATCTTCGAGCCTACCCATCGATGATCAACATCCATCAGGCACAGGAAGATTTACACAAAATCTGGGTTGACCTAAAGACACCATTTGGCGAACAATGCCGAATGGCAGCCATATATGGATCACATCGGTATTCGTCAAAATTGGAAAAAACGGTGGCGATGTGGAGGGAGGCTGGACGTCGTGTTTTGGAACGGGAAGCCTTGATACAGAAATTAAAGGCTTTTGAAAAGGATGCGTCGAATCCGGATAGATTTTTTGGACATGGTCATGATATATCTAGTGAGTTCAGGATGAAGGAAGCGACACAGAGAGAGGAGATTATGAATGAATTGAAGAACACGGAAGAAGGAGTTATGAACGTCGCGAGGGCTTTGAAGAGTGAGCTGAAGGAAACTCTGACTTATGAAGGTTGGTGGATTTTAATTTCGCCCCTCATAGCACACCGCACTCACGATACAGTACACGCTATGGTGATAGGCGTGCCATATATTGATAGAATGACTCGAGATATGACAGACATTGTGTATGAAGCAGGGGGCCGTAGTGCCAGGCCAAGTTCTGCTCCTGGGTTACCACCAATATCTATTACTAAACATTAATTAATTTATGCTTGCTTCGCCTCTTTGTATATTGTGCACACACGGCTCATGCGATATATTTGGGCCGAGGCCTGCTAACCAAAGATTCAACAGACAGCATAGTAAGAACATGATACAGTCAAGGCGCCGATATTTACGTAAAAGAAGAGGAGGTTTCCCAGCTGTGCCGTCTAGTATCCTATGCAATGCCAGTCTCCCGCCCCTCTTTGTCCTCGCCTTTGCCTGTGATGTCGCCGCCAATAACAATCGTGGTGGCGAGAGGTCCGCAAATGAATGTCCAAAATATCCACGGATGATTGAGGTAGTTCTACACTAGAACTGAGGATGCATTAAGAGACACTATTATCAAACAAAGCTGTGCTGGTTGGGATACGCTCTATAAACAATTCCAAAACCCCCGACAGAAAGACTCGATAGAAATGTCGTCATAGCTTCCTGGAAAGCAAACTGTCCTTCAAAGCCTGTATCCTCTTATCAATAGCGTCCAGATCAACACCAACCCCTTTCCCGTTTGTGGCATCATCATCGTCGCTGTTTGAAGGCGTTCCCACTTTCTTGATTCGGTTGTTACCATTTAGCACAAAGGAGGCCGGCTTTGGAGTTGATGCAGGTTGTTGTGGTTTCGCTTGCTGCGTGTTGGAGGACGATACTGAATCATTAGTTGACGCATTTGCAGCAGCAGCAGCCGCCGCCAGACCCCTATTTCCCATATTGGAAGCGTTCCCACTCAGCACGTCAGTGTCATGCATATGATTACTATGCACGACGCTGTCAAAGTTCGCATTGCGAGCCCTACCACCCTGATTCAAGGTCCGTGAACTCCAAACCGGATAGTCACGTTCCAACAGCATAATCCGATCCTCCACGGCTTTGATCCTTTTCAACACGTCTCTGACGACCTGCTCCGGTTTCGCTGCAGTGTTTGCACTGGTATGACTTTTTTTATGGGGCTGAATGTCGAGATAGACTTCCACATTCGCGAGGCGTTCAGACACCAGTTGTGCTTTGGGGATGGCCGATGCGTTATTCAACACCGGCTTCTGGGTTGATGTGCGCCACGATGCGGCAAGCGGGTCATCCGCGTTCTCGACTACCGCCAGCTTCATTTGCACAGACCTATTGATTTCCTTGGTGCAAGTGCGTGCACACGTTTCTATGGGAGTGCGAACTCAGCATCGTGTGTATCACGCAAGGGGAACTCTGGTACCTTCGAGAAACGCGTGCGTGAATTCAGCTTGATTGCTGCAGTCGATTTTACTCCGCTTTGATTGTATGAATGCCTCGATTCGGGACGTCATCTATCTCGGCCTTGTCGGGATCTTTTTGAAACGGGGGGGGGTCACAAAAGGGGACGACAGCGTACCTCGGTTCTGGAGCAGTCGTAGTGCTGCAGGTGTGTGTCACGATCCCGCTTCCGTTTGGTCTTGAACCCGGGGGTGGGGATCTCAAGGTATCCCAGTCGGCGGCCTAGTGCCTGCACGGCCTCGAAGAGTTGGAGAACGCTGTCATGGCGGACATTGGTAGGCCGTGGCGGAGATTCGTCATGGAAGGGCTCGAGGCAAGTTAATGAGTAGCCAAACTAGACGTGTGGGCGTAGTGAATGCGTTGGAGCGGATGGGGCGCATGACACCCAACATGGGCAGTGGGTACCTTTGGCAACGAGGCGGTTAATAGCAAGACTAGTTCGTTTGGTAGTGTGTTTGGATCTGGTTGCGATGTGGTCGTGGGGATGTCGGAGGAGGAGGACGGCGAGGAGGACGGCGAGGAGAGCAAGTCCACTACGGCCAGGGCGGTGCTGGATGCGGCGCTTTCAGGAGTAGTTGTCATTCTGGGCGAGCTTTACGGCGCGGGGACGAGATGGAGAAAAAGGGAGCAGAGATGCGAATTTACAAGGATGCTTGAAGAACGGAGGCGCGCTGTGCGAGGTGTACGGCCGTGTACGTCTTGGCTTCGTATCATCATGCGATGTGTTTTATCATTCCTGTAGAAAAGGGTGTGTCCCATCACTTCTCTCTCTCGCAGTTACCACACTCGTTGTGTAAGAGTGAGAGAGAGAGAGGTAAGAAGAAGCCGATGGCTTTATTAGTTGTTAGATATATTATATGAAGTAACACCATCTGTACCTAGATTAACGACATTGTATTTCATCACATCAGAACCACATCAGTTGTACCATGGATTCTACACACATAGAGGTATAGAACCAACTTTATGTACCGACGTCTCGCCAACGCAGTCGGCGAACTCTGCAACAAACGTCGTCGTGGGCCAAAGTCCACAGGGAAGCCAGGGCCCCAAGTCCAAACGCTGGAAAAAGGTCACACGTCACGATTCAGACGCAGGAGGTAGTGCCTTAGACGACGAAGGAGACTAAGGGGGGAAAGTCTGAAGAATTAGCAGAGACGGAGAGTTCTTACGTGATTATGTATGTACCGTATGTGATTGTACTGCACTATTTGATACAACATTAAGTGCGTTGATGGGGTCCAATGAATACGTTGCAAGAACAAGTTTGACACTGACTCATTCGATGAACAAGTCTGTCGCACTGTGTTGGCTGAGGTTGCAGGAGCTCAGAAATCATGCGCCAATCACGCGCTGTCTTAATCTCCGTGTCATGACAGGCTTGATGACTCGCTCCGGGCCCGCACGCATCTCGCAATCGCATCTACCCGGCACAAGAATGGCAGAACCAGAACCGTCGCGTCCCATCAACCTCGACGAGGACCCTATGCCCGACCCCGACGAGCAACAGCAACCAGACTCAGATCCGCCTCCCCCGCCCAAACGCGACGACGACGCATTCGCGCATCGCCATTACCAGTCCCTCTATCCCACATGCAACCGACTTCTCGCCTCCAAATGGGACCACGCGCAACGCCAACGACATCTGGACAAGCTCAAAATGGTCAAACCCGCCATCGACAACCATCCGCCGCGCAAGTGGGCCCATCTGGATGTCAAGA
>QEAN01000180.1:0-11722 GCA_006535955.1 Synchytrium endobioticum | reverse complement strand
TGGGCCTGCATTTGACACAACCTTTCTAGACCGTTTGGCCGAAATCGAACGCTCGAATCGCCAGCTGCTTGAAAAGATGGCGCATATCATGAAAGTCTCGACGGGTATCTCCCGCAACGAGAATGCGCATGAGGCACGAAGCGGCTTTGCCCATGACCGACACTACTACCGCCGGATGCGTGAGCTCGAAAAAATCAACATGGAGAACTCGGTACGCCGCACGTGCTTCATGAGGCTGCATCGTCAACTAATCAATCGTTTTGTAGAAAATCTTGAGCCGGTTGGAATCAATGAGCGCTAACTACGATCATAACAAGTGGCATGAAGAGCGACTGAACAACCTCGTGTATCTCCAAGTAAGCAATTCTCCCTTCTTATTGCGGTCAAGCTCAGACCGGATTTGCGCATTAGAATATTTCTGCATACCCTCAAAAGTACCATGCCTTGATGAAGACGGAATCTGAACGGAACAAGGCGGTCAATGACAAGACCAAGGCCGAGAATCCATTGGCTAGCGCAGCGAAACTCAAGAAGAGCAGTACTCTACCAAAGACAACGGATGCTGCCAGCACGATAAATCCGAAAGCGGATGCCAAGAGCGAGCCGAACAGTCATGTTGCTGCTGAGGCGGATGTAAAACCGGAACAGACCGTAGATCATCAACCTGAGCAGCCAGCGGGCGATGAACCTGAGCCAGATGCGGAGTTATAAAGCCCTTCCAAAGTTCTCCATTTTGCCTCGTCTTTGTGAACAATCTAATGCCAAATAATTCCAATTTGATGTGTACGTACCCGGTCGGCGAAACTGCCCAGAAATGGATTTAAAATCAAAAACGACCACATACTCAAACCGGGCATAGCCCATCATGTGCTGACACAGAAAGTGTATATTGCACACAATACAATAATGGACATTTCTTTTTTTATGCTACACTACTTATGCTACTAATTCAACACGGCCACCAGCTTCGACAATCTTGATTTCGGCCTTCCTTGATACCCATTTAGCGCGTACAACGACTGGGATCTTTGGCAGTTCACCCTTTCCAAGTACCTTTCCGTAACCCTATAGCACGCGATGTGAGCACATAGACGTGACTGCTGCTGCCGAAAATGGCCTTCTGTAAACTGCACGCTTGTACAGTCTCCCGACAACCTTGATGCAGAAATTCTCGTAACTTACAGCTGCCAACGTATCAATAACAGGAACTTGACCAGCAGGTGAATTCGTTCTAGCCTCCTCAGGTACCAATGTCCATAGCTTCTCGACATTAACGATGGGTCGATAGGACATGTTCCTGGTCAAGTGGAATCTTCTCATACCAACTTTACCAAAAAAGCCTGGATGGTACTTGTCCATATTGATGCGGTGGTGGTGCTGACCACCGGCTTTACCTCTACCACCCGGATGTTTTCTGTGTTTGCCTATATTTTATATATGTTGGTGTGTGGCAATCGTCTAGGGCGTTTGGTGCTGCCATTTGGAATCCACGTACCCACACGACCGTGACCGGCCGATACATCTGTCGTGAGGAATTGATTAGAAATCCGTATACATGCTTGAATACGAGACTGGGTGCTGTTCACTTACTTCCTCTCTTCTTTCTGTTTTTAGATAGCCTGGTTGGCTAGTATGATTGTTGGATGAAGGCGTGAGCAATCTGACTGAAATTTAGTAGATATGCAAGTATCAATAGACTCTTGACTACACTGGCTGTTGTTGTGTGCTTTGTGATGACGCAGACGTTTTGATCCCCTATCCACAGTCGACATGTTGCGTATAAAGCATTGATCTCCATACTGTATACCGCTATGAAGCATTGGGAGTGCAGAGCCTTGAGCTCCCTATTCCTGCATCTGTCCCTCCTCTCATTGTATGTGGGCTGTTGACAGACACCCATCCAAACATGGTCGACATTCGTGCCATCCAGTAATACCGAACACCATTGTGACAGATGAATCAGTCCGCCAACCCTGTAATGCAAGGAATCAATGAATTCGCCTCGACTCTGGACTTACCATTATGATACTTTGGTTGGATGGATGAGATGGATTGTCGTACTGGGCAGTCACGGAGGAAGAGTTTGACGTTGACGGACACACAGTACACACCCATGATAAAAACGTACGCCGGAACGCCAAGGAACATAAGTGATCAAAACAGATCCTCGTGACACTGGTCACTGGCCACCCGCTCCCACGGTTTTGTCCAAGAACGTTGCGGATGTTTGGATCACGTTGCATGTTTAACTTGCACGTCAACCCTCGAAATGATTGATTTTCGGCTATTTTCAGATCTTTCAAGTACATATAGACGACTTGACATTGTTAATGTTGGTGATGGTCAGTGGCGCAGATCGCACGTTCTTGTTGTCTGTGCAGCCCACCGCACATGACTGTCAGTCCATTCTCGCCAGCAAGAAGCTACGATGAGACCACTAACAGAAGAAGAAACCAAAGTATTCTTTGAGAAACTATCAAAATAGTATGTACCTCCTCCCCCTTGCGTCCCATCAACTCACCACGACACGCACAATTCAGCATCGGAGGAAACATAACTCAGCTTATAGACAGGCCAGATGAGCCATATTGCTTCAGACTGCACAAAGATCGTGTGTTTTACGTTAGGTTCGTAGCTCATTGTGTCTATCGCTTGAACATCTTCTCTCGGTGCAAATGCCTTTTTTTTCGTGCTCAAGATCTGACACTATAGTGAAGCAATCATGAGAAAGGCGACTTCTATACAAAGAGAAAGCTTGTTATCTCTGGGTATATGCTTTGGAAAGTTCACCAAAAGTGGCAAGTTCACCCTGCATATCACCGCCCTGGATTATCTGACACCCTACGCCAAAGTGAGTCCACGGCATCACCACCGTTTGCTTGGCGACGATCTTGTCTGTAGCTACATGTCATTAGCTATCCCGCTGACGCCAGGACAACTTGTCTAGTACAAAGTCTGGGTAAAGCCAAATGGAGAAATGCCCTTTCTATATGGAAACCATGTCCTGAAAGCACATTTAGGCAGAATTACAGAAGACACCCCCGAACACGAAGGTGTCGTTGTGCTTAGTATGAGTGAAGCCCCATTAGGCTTCGGTGTTACTGCCAGGTCAACTCAGGATGCCAGAAAACTGGAACCAACTAGTATTGTTGTCTTCCATCAGGCCGATGTTGGCGAGTACTTGAGGAACGAGGATGCCTTGATATAGGTCTGTCGCTGTCTAGCTCCATTGTGCATGTATGGCATGTCTCGGGTGTAAATCTATTCATAATCAGCCTTGTATAGTTTCACAGTTTTTGCATGCAGTAATACTATCATAATCCATTATTTGATGCAGAAGAGTGACCACCCGTTACTATATAACAATGCACGGTGTAGATACAGACTATTGCTACAGTAAAGACGATATAACACACTTCATGACATTTATCGGGAATTGTGGATACTTGCTCAGCAGAGGCAACAAAATGCTTAATGCATCTTTATCACTACTATTACCCATGCCATAGAAAATACCATCCCTAATAATACGAGTTTTTGATGCCAATATCTCGCTGATATCCTTCACAAGCGGTAGCAACTTGCTCATGGGACATACATCCTGATAAATCAGCCAAGTATTCACAACTTGCCATGTGATTTTCTCTCTCTCTAGTATAAAATTAGACGATTCGTATGAGGGCATAGGTTTGAGGTATTCCTCAATGTAATCTTGCAAGCACTGTAAAACTTGCTCCCGGTATAAGGGTATCCATTGCCTGTTATTAAACACTATGCTGAATGTCGGCCTCAGCTTGCTACCATCATGACTGACGGTCTTGAGAGGCCGGCTCATAAGATCGAAATGTCCAGCCAAGTAGAAAGCAACCTGCTCTAAGAAGGTGGATCGTATCATATGAACACTATCAGTACCTTCCCCTTCATCAGAATACTCCTTGCCCATGTCCCTGCTGCTACTATTCTTTCTTTGGTAATATTCGACAACCATCTTGAGACTCCAAAACTCGACGAGGGCACGCACCAGCCCTCTACTGTTTCCATTTTCACTGCAACCCAAGTGGTTCAATGTATCAAATATGTGCATATACAGATCTAGAGCCTCAGGTTTGTCCTGCGTCAAACATTCATGCAAGACATCGGTACAAAACGAGGCAAAGCTGTACGCTCCCGCGCTTACTGCATCAATTCCTTTGCTGCCAATACCCCCAATATGGCGAGGTACTCGACAAAAGGTGTTCACAAAGGCAGCAAGTTGCGGGTCAGAAGACAGCGAGCTCACCACGTCTTGCCGCGATATCATGTCTCGTTCATGATGGCCCGGATACAGTTCCTTCTTTTCGCTACCGTTCATACTGGTGCCCATTCGAGGAAACGGCCTAGCAAGTATACTACGGTATCCATGTGGATCCTCCTGATATGACAAATGCCCTGTTTTGCGCTTCACTACGAGTACACGTCGTGATCGGATACTGTTCAAATGATCTGCATTGTCAAAGTTGAGCGACATCTTCCAATATCGCGGAGAATCAATGCTTATGGATTGAATGTGGGAAAAGTCTGGTAACAGACACGGCGCCACTCTCTTCACTTCTTTCTTTGAGTAGCCATTCCTTTGCACCGAACTATCTCGCAAAGTTATTAGTATGGGTAAGTAAACGGGGACTTTGGTGTCGACGTCCATAGGCACCAAACATCGTGGTTCAGCTGCCAAAACCCTAAGCATGGGTATCATAATATCAGCACCCAAACAGAGCCCAATGTTGAGACCCACAAGCCACAAAAGGACACTCATCATCTTGCACATACCACAAGTGCCTAAAGGCCTGCAAATGGCACCTGTTATCGTCTTTTGTTGTAGGCCACCTTGGATAGACAGACAAAATCAGGGAGGCAACCGCCAAATTACTCGTTCCCAAAGTCATTGTGCCGCCACCCATAAACAGGAATCCTAGTGCCATATTTGTAGCCATATGATCTCCGTATGAGTCCAACGCGAATCGTCGGCAGAGCTTTTTCAGTTGTGCCAAGACCCTTGTATCGCCTGTGCCTGCCATGATTAATGACATGGATACCGCGACTGTGTCAATGCATGCCCGACAAACTGCACGATCCAGCTTTTCTGCATATCCAGTAGCTATATGCAGTACATAAAAGAATGCAAATCTTATGATCGGTCGTGTGTTGAAAAAAGTACAATTCCTTGGCCACAAACTCACCTGGCTTGAGAACAAACGCTTGAAGCATGTCAAAGTGACGAATGAGAATCATCAGTGCTTCGTCATTACCAGTTCCGGCAAACCTAATTCCCAAGGACAGACAAGCACCAGTCAAAGCACAGTAATAGGCCTGTCGGACAGTATTCACATCTTCCATTGGACTGCCTATCAAATCATCAACCCCATTGACACCGCTGTCAATATCCATTCGGTTACTATTGCCACCATTTGTCTTGAATGGAAGAGATAGCAGCTGCGGTATTTGAGCCTCAACCCATTCATTGGTTGGCTTGACTGAATCCCACAAAATCATCGACCTAGCTAGGATGCGTAATATCAAATGATCAGGTCGTACATAATCTAGCATATGTCGCGTCGCTGGCAAAGTAATACGAGATACGACAGTTACATCGTTGGTTTTCAAATACATCAGAGTCATAGCAATCAAGGCACCTGGTGCGGTGATATCAGTATTCATAGGAGGTGACATGATCAGGGAAGCTATAGGGGTGGTGGGTAGACCATCGACAAGCTGGTGATTATCAAGAGTACTTGGTGGTGGTGTCATGGATGTGTGTAGCGTCACTCCGTGTTTTTTAACATCAGATTTGGAGGATGCACGACCATAGATATATCGTTGCAGTGATTCAAGTATGTACATGTCGCTTAATCCTAAAGCAACGTTTCCTTTACCTAACGTAACTAGACCTAATGCAGCTCCAGAAGCTAAGGCGTAACCCTCAGCTCCAGCCATGGCAGGTGGTTGGTCCCCAGATAGGTCAGTTCGGCCAATTTCAGCCAAAAAGACCTCCGCATACTGTCGCGTCATGGTCCCTGAATATAAGTAACCGAGAGCTAAAATTGATGTGGTAATAACTGGTGACGAAAAGTTCAATACGGAAATGGTTGACTGTGGCGGTAAAACACCCGGCACATGGATTTGCACCAGCTTTGTTGCTACCTCTTCGCCTGTTCCAGCGTATGAAGTACATAAGCCTAATAGTAAGGCTATAGACGTGGCCTCATGTTTTGACCTCATATAATTATATGCTTGCGTAGCTTCCAATTTCCGCAAATGTCCGGTCAACCCCATTCCTAACAAGAACCCAGCGTGCATTGTATCCAGATTGTAAGGACTTTTATTGTACGTAATCCAATGCCCATCGATTCCCTCCGCTTGGGGCGATATTCGTAGAGCTGACGCAACACCATTATGGAATTGCGGCCAATCTGTTACGCTAGGAGAATGGCTTTCTTCAAATTTGGTTACGTTTGCGCTATGTGAAAATATAGCTTGGATCCGTATAGGGGGTATCGGGAAGGATTCTTGCAATTGGGGTTGGCAGGTGGCAAAGGCAAAGATGCCTCTACCAACAGTTCGTGCGTAAACAGCACGAGCCAGCTCTTCTGCTAGAAACTTTTCAGCTGCTACAACTGAATTAGTTTCAGTGATTCTGAA
This sequence comes from Synchytrium endobioticum, assembly GCA_006535955.1. Classification (NCBI taxonomy): domain Eukaryota; kingdom Fungi; phylum Chytridiomycota; class Chytridiomycetes; order Synchytriales; family Synchytriaceae; genus Synchytrium; species Synchytrium endobioticum. The sequence goes on along the minus strand of QEAN01000180.1, from coordinate 5,047 downwards.
TGGTGGAAGTGAGTTGAAACTAACCAGGGCAAACCGTACACCGTAGTGTGACTTACGGACGTTCGTCGGTAGCAATTATCAGTGGCTTCAATGAGCTAAGCAGGGTAGCAACCTCTTCTAATCTACCGTCATTGCCAAAGATGAGCTTTGTGACAGGATGGTCACTAACATTACATCCATCATCTTCTTCAGGCTTTCGAAATGGTTGCACTGTCTCTGTTATTGTCCTCACATCCTTTACCTATTAATTTTGCTCACTATAAGGTTAGTAATACTGCCATACATGCCATTCTTCATGGAGTAACAGTCTGAACAGATCACTAACACTTTCATGTTCAGCCTGGCACTGCTGAAGATACAAAGAAGGTACAGCGACGCCTCTTATTTGCTCCGCTACATCTTCCCTCCCAACGAGCACCAGAGCATCAGCATGCCAATGTCCAGGTGGCTCAATTCTGCACCTTCTCAATGCTTCCCGTATAGGTACAGCAATACCATATGGCAAGACGTCCAAATCAGCTAATGCCACACCAAGCCTAACCAGCTTCCCTACCATGGCTTCCTCTGATATGGTGTTTGGTCGCAATGGCGGGGAAAAGAGTGTGTCGTAGATACTGCAAATGCGATTGATTCTATGGCATGTCCGTTTGTGCCATGGTGTGTGATGAAACTGTAGACCATCATGTGATTTGATGACTGGAAATGGTGACGTGGGTTGACTCATACGCAATATCAACCACTTATATATGGAGGGTGGTGTCGTGGGCTTATGTTCCACCGACGACGTTCCTGCCTTTGATTGAAGGTCATCCAAAGGTCCTGCGCGAAATCCTCGGACACAATTCGCACTTCTCACCTGGAATAAAAGATGGCTCATCACAGGGGATGCCGTCCCGAATATAATGATCTACATGGTCTGCTGCACCCAGATACCTAGCTACATGAATCAAAAGTTCCCCAAGTCTGGCCATAGCATCCACCTCGAGCACGCTCAGCTTCAAATCCTCGTAAACTAAGTGTAACGAGTTCAACACATCACTCAAATGATTGAATATTGCGGGTTCATGATGATGTGCCAAGTAGAGCTCCTTTGAGGCCTCAAAGAGTAATTGAATCCTCGTTCTGCTCGACGATGACGCAGTACGACTGCTCTCAGCATTTGCTGATCGACTTGATGGCGGTGGTGCCTTCTTGAACATTGGATCGCTAGACCACATGTGATGAGCTGAAGACTCCAAAAAGGTCTCCCATATTGATGGGTCGCTTTTGAATAGGTTCCCGCGCTTTGAATTATCACTAGCGGTGCCGAGTTGAGGCTTCGCCTGGCAGAAGGACATGAATACTACGACAAGGTCATCCCATTCCTGACCCTGTTGATCTAGTAAGGTCTTCCGACCAGTTCTAAATCTATACATCAGATATCTGGATCTAAATATGTCAAATGTTGGTACAGGTAACGCATATGAGAGTCCGCTGAGGCAGTTGGCGACGAGCTCCGTATGTAGTGTAAATTTCAATGAGGTCTGGAATATCTGGTCGTTTGACAATGCCATATTTACATTATATCCTGATGAATCCGATAGAGCGACCACTCGTGATGCTCGTTGTAATATGGAGCGTTTTTCATCTGCCTTTATGGACGCTTGGAGGGTATCAGTCGCCAACCTGACGTCCGTCCACGACGACCGACGTCGTTTCAATGACAGCTGAGCATCGAAATTTGGTAACAGGGTTTGAAAATCTTCTGGTAAACTACAGGGCACTAGCTGGCGACCTGTCCAAAGGGCTAGACTACCTTCTGGCTGCAGTATCAAGACATCTTTCAGCCCGATTCGAGTGGATAACACTGGTTGAGCTGATATGGCTGGCAAATGTGAGATAGTTTTCAGATTTCGTAAGGGCAATATGGATAGAATCTTCGACTCTGGCTGAACGATGAATAACTGCTCGTTTTTATGTATGTCATGTGCTAAAAATACCTCTCCTACGCCCTTTTCTACAGAACCATTCCATATCCTAGTCAACGATGTATTGGGTATGTGTTTACGACATTTCAATTCCAATTTAGCTAGAGTATCCCCGTCAATTGAATCATCAAAACTAATATCAAACGAAAGATCTTCCGCCGTTTTCTTTCTCTTAACAGATCCCATATCCATGGTACTTCTTCTCCAACTATTGCTCGGACTACTGGCATCATCAATTTCATCGAATGCATCCAATTCTATGGTAGATGCTCTCATACTTGATGCACGTCTCAAACTGCTGTTTGTAACCGGGGTTGATGCCACTGAGGATGTCTGTCGAGAGAAGGTGCTGCGTCGTGAATAAATTATAGACTGTCGCCTCGACGATGAGTCTGCGTCGCTCAAGCTACCATTGTTTTCCACTGGGAAGTATTCCTCATTCACAAGATCCAACTTTGCACATGAATACATCGATAGTCGACAGGTGTTGGTGTCAAGTGTGATTATCAAAGAGTTATTGGCGAAGGTGGAACTATTTTCTATAGTAGTGATTACCCTTTCAGTTTTATTTACATATAGTTGTCTTTCTTCGGTAAACCTGGCATCATCTGTTGATAGGGCAACAGATCTCACATCATCTTCGACTTGATGAAGAGTGTAGAGGGTTGGTTCTGAATCCGGCACAGTGTGCAGATTTGGCACAATAAGAAGTCCGGTATTGAGCGGATACACCCATTCGACTTGAAATGGTGTCTGTATCAGATAGTCACGACCGCCTTCGAAATAGATACATATGGTTTCTGGCATGACGACAACTAGCGCACGATGGGTATTGGCTGGCGCTGATGTTGTCGCATTATTGGCCTCACTGCTGTCTTCGGTTGCAAGATAGGGGTTTGGATGTGGCGGAGGTATATCTTGCCAACGTAGTCCACATATATTATCGATTCCCGAGGCCATGAATGATTTTTTAATGACTTTTGAACTATTGCACTTGGGATCGACCATACAGTCAGCGCTAGCAGCCCCCTCTTGATTGTTCAATCTGGCAAAGAGCGCATGGATGACTCTGATTTGGGTGCCGAATTTCTCTTGCATATCGACAGACATGACCAGCGATGATCCCCTCATCCAGAATACGGTAGATCCAATAATGTAGAGCTCTTCCTCTGCTCGTTCCGCATGTGCATGTTGTGTTAGACGATACCATTCGTCGGCTGGATCACAGTCATCGTTGTCGGTGGCAGTATCATCGCTCGTACTCCTGGAGGCACTGAAGAGACGTCCCGCTATGGGATGTGCTCGTGCATGTATCCGTCCCCGAGGTTCAAATCCACCTATGACCGATATCTCCATTTTGACGAAGGCGTGCGCTGCAAGAACGTCGTGCAACCCCAGTCAGCGTTCGCTTCGGCCAATATGCAGGAAGGGTTGGGCCGCGAATATAGGAGCAACTAGAACAACGTCAAGCACAAAAACAGTCCTTTTGGTGAGTCACACTATTGCACATTCTGTCGGGAAGCATGCAGGAATGAAAACCCCATGCAAGATATACAACTTTTCTTTCTCTATAGATATCAACACTATGCATATAGTGCACTCTTAAAATCTCCACTAGCAATCATCTCTTTGACAATGTCCAAACCACCGAGTAATTCACCCTTGTGGTATAACTGCGGATATGTGGGCCAGTTGCTGTACTCCTTCAAGCCCTAGGTACAATATCAGTGATTCAGCAAGGAGCCGCATCTCAACAATTTCCAGCAAAAACCCAGATATGAGTGGTCAAATACCTGTCGCACTTCGTCATCTTGAAGTATGTCAAATGTTTCAAATCCCACTTGTTGCTCTTTCAAAATTGCTACTATCTGCCTTGAGAACCCGCACCTAGGAGTACTGGGATCCCCCTTCATAAACCTAACAAAGACACGGAAACTGAGACTTACTATCTGCCAACCCCAAGACCGAACCAACGACACCATATACATACAGCACGAATGGTGCCTTGTTGATAAGTTTTTTCAGTCGTACGTTCAATGGCTCTCCTTTGGGTAATAGTTGCTGGAGTTCGTTTGCTTCCACCATCTCCTTCACTACATCAAGACCCCCTATGAATTCACCCTTCACGTACAACTATTTTGTTCGACAAATGCGAATTAGTGGGAGCCAACAGAACATCATGCACAAGAGATGCGGCTCCCTGACCTGTGGGAAAGTGGGCCATTTGGAGAAATCCTTCAAACCAGCACGAACTTGTTCATCCGCAATGATATTGAAGGATCCTGAAATGATTGAGCAGCAACGGTCGGTCATGCTTGGATCAGGTTTGAGGTAAATGATCAAGAAGCATACCATACGGTGTTTCCAATGAATTGAGTATCTCCACAATCTGTCTCGAAAACCCACATCTCGGCTGTTGAGGTGTTCCCTTTATGAACCTATTGTCGCCCACGTTACTACACACCAACCATCTCGTACTCGGCACAGAGTACTTACAGCATGACTGGATGTGAGTTGACAAGCTCCTGTAATCTATTATTCAAAGCCTCCCTACTCAGGGTCGCTTCCGGTAATGATGCATTTTGATCACTTCCATTTGTGGTTGGCGGAATATACTTTGTCGCATTGGCTGAAGCTTTCCCATACTTATCAACAGTGGTAGTCAACAACGGTGCGTTTGCCCCTTCTATCCTGTCTACTGTTTTGCCATCCTGCTTGTATACAAAAGGATCAGAAGTCATTGGAATCTGGCGAGGACGAAGAGCATTTCACCTTGAACACGATGAAAGTGGGTACAGAGGCTATTTCATGTTCTTCTGAGAAGTCTGGATAGTTTTCTGCTTCGACCTAGCATTCAATGATGGCAGTTTAGATGAAGCCGATTCATCGTGGAATGTCGATGATGCGTACCTTCACAAAAGACAAGGCTGGATATTTCTTGGCTAACTCATCAAAAACCTATGTGACATCAATTTTCAATATTCTTCGCATCGCCATCATCATAAAATGACCTGTGGCGACGTGCCTCGTTCATGTCCTTTGCAGGCTGAGCCCAGTTGGCATAGAAGTTGAATATAATG
>QEAN01000179.1:4028-34118 GCA_006535955.1 Synchytrium endobioticum | reverse complement strand
CCAAAACACTGCACCAAAATCTGCAAAGTGTATGTGAAAACATCATTCAGAGAAAACATGATGAAGGCGTCAACTGGCAGGAAAACGTCAATCTTCCAGCATATGAACTGGCGCCTTTAGATAGCATGCAATTTCCAACAGAAGGCCAGTACTCCGCATTTAACTACGAACCAATATCTGACCATGGTCTTGGATATGGCCTCGAAGCATCAACAAGCCAACCCAGGCGCCAGCCGGTTTTAATCGATTTTCTAGGTGTGGTAGGTATGACGGCGGAAGCAACACCAGATCTTGCACTTCAATTGGGGCATTCACATGATGACAGAGATCCACTCTAGGACAATCGTTATAGCAGCGAGCTGCACCGTCCCCCAAGTGGCCATGTAGGTTTCGTTGGTGAAAGTAGCATGCATCCGGGTCCTTTCACTGCTAATATCTGGAGACCTTGTGATTCGACACTTCATGGTCATGCAACCACATCTAATAACAGAGTCGCCGGCAGTCCTCTTCCATATACTCAGTTCAAGCTGTCTGGCGAATATCTGGATCCTACAGGACGTTAAAGTTCATTGGTCTTGTTAAAGATACCTTCGACATGTATGAACTCGAATCCATGTAAACAATATAGAATAATAGATCACTATTAGTAAGGATGGTGACATTCCATTTAGGTTTGAATACGCACGTGAAGGTGATGATGCAACTAACCTCCGATATGTTGATTGAACTTTATTCATTCGCAATAAACGAATCAGATAATGAGTGAATGAAGCAAAGACGCCAGTGAGCCGTGGGGAATGAGACTGACATTTGATAACCGAACCCGAAAAGTATAATCCCGACGTTCGTGCCTTGGCCTCGATCTAGAGTGGATATTCATTAAAGCGTGCCATTGCCTGCATTCATCCCAGCGTTCAGGCCATAAAGATGTACATCCTTGACAATAACCCTGTGAGTCAACCGTAATGTGTTATTTATCATGATTCTATTTGCTTCAGACATTTCAAGGCCTAAATGAATGTGACTGTTGATTGATGTTTCAAAATCCGAAGTTCGGGACAATGGCCGCACCGATGCCCTTCATCAATGCCGCCATTAGAAAGGGCGTTAATGCGGCGGTTGTCGCTCCACTCATACCCTTACGCAAATAGGGGCGCCGGGGTCGAGTAATGGAAGCCGCTTTAGACTATGCCATGCTGAATTGTTAGCTCAGGTTGTTGATGTAACCTCTTTATTAGTGTCTTATTAATGGCTTTTAGAAGATGTTGTCGGAAAGAATGTACTGAAGAAAGGCCTGGGATACAATCCTTTTTACACCTAACCAAACAGTGTTTCAGCCACGTCAGGTGTGCGAGGTGTGTCTCCCATCTCAACATGCCACAGTGGCACGTGGAACATTTAGGAACAAACCCTTTGCTTACATAAAAAAAAGATGCTGGGCGAAGGAATGCGGAAAAGGAATATGGCTGTAACTACTAATTCTCAATCTCGAGGTCCTCAACTCATCGTCGAGGTTCCCACAAATCCTTTTTTGCATCAACAATGGAGGGCTTCACAACGTGAAGACTACCAAATTTCAATTCTTGACGCACCCAAGTCATCTCCATCTGATGTGAGTACGGCACTCGATGCATCCATCGATGCCATTGTCCATCTGCACGACTCGCCTAACCACCATATTTGACACTAGCAGGCGCATTTGACTTCGCAACCTGTCAAATATCTAGGGTCGCCTGACATGAAGTCTGTCGAGACGACTGCCCTTGATCCATCCGCAGCCTCGTTTCATCCTCGTCACCTGCGCAAACGTGATGACACAACCGTAAGCCATCTAGTCGTCGTCCAGTCGCTCCGTCTTCGACTGACCACGATGGCCTGTCATCTAGCCAAAACAAACTGCGAAGGGTACTATGAAATACCACTCTCTACCGCCAGGGTTCGACCGTGTGCCGGGCGTGTTGCCACCATCTGCACCAATCCCGCGCATCGTCACAGTTCCATCCACGCCTCTTCCCCCTTATGCACATCCACCCATCCATCTGGTGTTACCCCTGCTTGCCGACATCAATCGAGTAAGTCCATGTGTCTCACACGAGTCGCGGTTCCACAGCCCAGACGTCAAACCCATGCAAATTAGGCTGGACAGAATCAAGTTGGACTGGTGTCGACAGCAGTGCCTCTCCTCGTTTTTGCGTTCCTGGCCGGCCATAGTGTGCTGACAGCGTTCAAAGCGCTCGCGAGTCTGCTTGCCCGCAAGGGCCCACTCGGACGCAGTGTCGCGGTACGTGCACTCCTGGTTCGCGCTATCCGCATTCTCCGTATCGGCTGACGCCATCCCACGCATCGACAGGCTGGACATGCGCGTCCACCCCTCTCCCGCTCCAACGGGCGCATTCACCCAGACGCATCCATCGCATCCACTGGCGCTGCATCACACGGCGGCATCACCGGCGTCAGCCTGGACACAAAACGAACCCCCCGCATCAGCGCGACATCGCGAACCCCCTCGCTTCAACCCCACGGTGCGTCTGGCCGTCTCCACAAGCGTGCTTCTCGTGGTGACGTTGGTGCAGTAGTAAGTTGTCCGTTGTGTTGCTACCTATCCGCCAGCCCCATGCTGACTCACTCACCCTTCAGCTCAACACCCTTCTTGCCATCCTGACTATCGCGGGATGCTGCCTCTTGCGGGATTTGCGCAACTCTGGGTCCCTCCCAGGCTCAAAGCACCTTGTCATGCTCGCTCTTGCTGTATTAGGCGTCATGGTTATCGCCCTCGTAAGTCTAGTTTTCTTGACGTTGTCTGCAGCGACGTGGTAGTGACACAACGTAGCCTCGCGGGAACCAATGTCAACTCCTGGCGGACAGTTCCTATGGGGGAGGAATGCGAGATTCTGTGCCAATACTTCGCGATGGCGGGTCCAATTCCATTTCTCTTGCTCCTTTGCCTGCTGCGTCTGGCGGTGACGGTCGTGGTATTGGTGCTGCATCTCCTTTTGGAGCGATTGATCAGGAAAGTCATGGTATTGGTGCTAGATCTCCTTTTGGAGCGATTGATCATGAAAGTCGTGGTATTGGTGCTGCATTTCCCTTTGGAGAGATTGATCATGAAAGTCGTGGTATTGATGCTCGATCTCCTTTTGGAGCGATTGATCATGAAAGTCATGGTATTGGTGCTAGATCTCCTTTTGGAGCGATTGATCATGAAAGTCGTGGTATTGGTGCTAGATCTCCTTTTGGAGCGATTGATCATGAAAGTCGTGGTATTGGTGCTGCATTTCCCTTTGGAGAGATTGATCACGAAAGTCATTAGAGACGATGATATGAATAGAGGCTGGCAGTGGTCAATATGCATCTTAAGCAGTTAGCGGCCGTCTTAATTAGAGTGTGGTTCTGACGGAGTGTGTCGTAGTCACGTATTTTTTTCACCCTAGAATATACATCTTGTCGTTCAATTTTGCAAGACGTTTCTGCGAGCATATTTTCCAGCATATATGTCAATGTCAGCTACCGCTGAAGGATGATTTGTCATTTATTATCAATATCACTATCTACAGTCACAGTAAGTCCACTTGGCCTGACGAGCGGACAACCAAAAAGACACTATACACAACTACTATCATCAAGTACGCCCTGCACCAGCGCATTATATATCGGACCATACACGACTCTGTTGAATTCCGCAACTTTGCCGATCCTGACACCTAGGTCATGGATGTCTTCTTCCAATTCCTTCAATCCATGTTTGCCAACACTGTCAGAATCCACTTTGCCACTATTGAGATAACACAACAGATGCAATCCAACCCGTTTCTGTAGTAACTCGTACAGCGTGGATTTGGGTGACAGGGTCTTGTCAACCATGGCACACACCAGGCTACTTTCGTCGTCAGATAGTGCCGTCCCGCGTACGCCACCCGCGCCAGAAATCATTTGCAGTGAAACGTGCTGCATGGACGTTTCAGCATCATTCAGCAGCACCCATAGCTGCTGCTTGATATTCGATATATCCGCCAGTGTGCATTTCGGGCCTGCCGCCTGCTTGAAGAGAATCAGGAGCGCGCCCATGATTGTGATGTCTTGCCAATCGTTATAAAATGCTACGAGACGGGTCGCATCAAGGTGGAGTGTCTCGGTGATTCCGACTTCGGGGAGCTTACAGACATTCGAGATCAAGTGAATCAGTCCTTCGTTGAATAGGGCGGTGGCTGCCGGGATATTCCCGTGACTACTAGACGTGACATTGGTTGTCTTGTATCGCTCTAATGCGTCTCGGACGAATTTAGTAGCATCATCCAGTTTTACTGTCCCAGCTTTCACTTGATCCCTGAACCATTTCCATTCAAATGAGACTGCGTTTTCTACTACGTATGGCCGAAGTCTGTGAAGCTGGTGGTTTGCGTAATCCTAAATATGTTTGAGAATAGTCAGCATATCAGGATATACCGATATGCTCATGAACGCATACTCACCAACTTCATATACTCCAAAACCTCGAAACAAATCCTCAAAGTATTTGCAAAGTCACCATCTTTACACGCCTGCACCATCGAGTCCACTAGAGGATCTCTAGCAGGTGCACAATTGGCTCTCAGCAAACTTGCTAGATATTCAATCAAACCAAGACCCCCATCCAACACTCCATATTCGATCTGTTGGACAATCAACGAAACATCTAACACTCTTGCCAGCTCTTCCTTCAATCCCTCCGAGTACGGCAGCAACTCTACAACTATTGCTCTAATTTCCAGTATGAGCAGCGGTAACCTCCTCAACCACAAGCCAGATGCAAATTCCTTTTCAACCTCCAGCCAGTACGCTTTCGATCGCACAAGCTTTGCTAATCCACGTTCACCATCTGTGTTTGGTTTGAATTGGAGGTTTGGATCAAAGTATAAATCGTGACGGAGTTGAGCGTTTGACAAGATTTCATCCAAATCCAATTCACGTAAAGTGAACCTGGTTATGGGTGGTAATATATCGGCGAATTGACACATATATTCTTCTTCAGAGTCGTCTAGTGGGATGTGGGCCATTATAGTGCTGCGTTTGCTGTATCTCGCGTGTTTATGGCTACAAGGATGGATATCTGAACTGCCGCTACGGCTGTACAGAGTGGATTTATCCGACTCATCCAACGACAGTGAAGACGAGGATCGTGATTGAAGTGTTGATTCCAAAGCTAAAGACTCGGACGGGCTTTCGCCATCACCCATCGTAAATGAGGGTGGTGGTAATATGTATTTAGGTGCTGTCGAAGTAGCCGAGTTACTAACGACACTTTGTGGGGCTAGGCTATTCTGTTCCGCTACAGGCTGACTCGTAGTATTCTCGGATGTCGTCGCACAGCCAGCTCTCAAGCTTACCAGATTTACATGTTGATGGGCCGCTAATGCAGTTGAAAATGATGGGAAGGGTGATTCTGCTTCGTGTTTGCTGTGGATTGATGATGTATCATCCACATCCTCCTCTTGGTCATGCGCATCAATCACTTTCCTGCTGTGATGTTGGAGCATGCCCGTTATAGTATGTGTCAAGGAAGCTCGCAGGGTTACAAACTGTTTCAGCTTCTGCGTGGTGGATACCATGTACGCATGTTCCACTGTTGCCGCCCATTTCTCTACATTCCTACATCGTATTAGATGACGTTTCAGCTGCGCCGACGATTGGGCATATTGAGCTTTCGTTCGACGATAGATGGATTTAATAGTGTCCCTTTGACGTTGTATCAGGACAGAATACCGTATCTCTTCCCTATGAGGTTCGGGGCGTTAGTATCGGCCTAGTAATGAGTGTGGGCCGATGAGTGTGATGGTAGCATACCATTGTTTGGCTAGTTTGTACCGCCGATCTGCTAACATGGTAGCTCGTGTGGAATGAGCCTTCAAACAACTCATCTGCACCCTCGCTGCCAACTCCAAGGATGTTCTACAACAACCGGCGGACCCAGCATCGATACCATGACAGGCACCTTTTTTTCTGAATGCTGTAGGTCTCATCGGTGCCTGGGCTGGTTTTACCTCGATGTAAAAGGCAATCGAGCTCTGGGCCTTTCGTCTGATTAGAACACAGCGGGCAGGGAGAATGGCTCCATCGTCTGTATTCAGCTGCTTGAGGAGACCTACGAATGATGTTCCCCTATGCACGGACGTGGTACTATACTGCGATGACGTGGAGGAAGAAGCGTTGGTTGAAACGGCTGCGACATGTTTTTCTGGTAATGCCGTCGCTTCTGAGGCGAGCTCCGCACTGGCAAGGTTGGAGCTACTATCAGTGACAGGGGCGGCCAAGGGCTGGATGTTGACTTTGGCGCAGGGGGCCATCGGGATGTATGGGGTGGGATGGCAGGGTTCGGTCGGGGAGCGTGGACCTTGCTTGTGGAAACTGTGCTTGTCTCGACGGCGATGGCACCCCCTGACTCTGCTTCTCTTCTTTGTTGCGAGCTGTCAACAGGTAAGTGGGATCTCCAGATCGCAAGATGCCGTCTCATTCCCAGCCAAACTCCCTCACCAATCGGATCAGTGCATAGGCGCATGTCCGTCCACACCCGCCTACCACAGGGCACCCCATCGGGAATGCCTGACGCGCGGAATTGTGCAGGAGCACATGCTTCCTCCATGGTTGCATGCTGCTTGAAGTGCCGTTCCTCCCCATGAATGGTAGATCCCCCCGACTGCCACTCGGTTGCCTTCTTATCTGCAAGCTAATGCGCATTGCGTCCGTTGTGTGCCACACACACACAGTAAGCACTCTATGCATTATGTTTCCAATGTGAACCAACCTTATGTTCCCGCGACCATGGCTGACGAAAAGATGCGTATCAGAAATATGGAACAACACTTGAAACTGCCCCCCCCCCCGTCCTAACATCCGATGAATCAAAATGAAGATGAAATGCTTTGGGAACATTAGTACCATATCGATAACGTCGTTAGTAAGTTCTCCGTAAGTCACACATGTTTGATGATTCTCTAACCAGTGTATAATTGTACCATGTAAAACTAGTGTAAAACACTGTGTTTAAAACTCCAACCTTTCCATTGTTCGCACCCAAACCGCATGTTTGCAACACATTAACCTTACGTAGGCCAATGATTTCGCGGGTTTTCACGCCGCCTCACGAGAACCAGAATGGCTCAAGTGTTTTGGCCTACCAGTACGCTGCACACCATATCTACGTGAATGCCTCTGCTGAGATGCGATTCGCCAGTTTTTGTTTCTTTTTTTTTTTAAGCAAAAGAAAAGGCAGGAAACTGCGCCTACTTGTTCCCGCGAGCGTCTGCTATGCGAGGGCACATATATTCGCATCTATGAGGCATCCTCTGTTGGTTCGCTCCTTGTATTGATCTCTGACACAGTTATTTATGTTTTTACTTAAATATGGAATGAAACGAGAAGCGGAGTGAGGGTTGCTCAGCACGGCTGACCGCTGCGTTTCAAAATCCTCTACCCCAGCCAGGTGCCTCCAACCCCCGGCACATTCACTCATACAATAATTTATTAGTATGTACACGCGCTGCTCCGTCAAGTCAAACACGTCACAGCGTATTCAACGATATTTCCGCATAAGCAGACACAATCACCACCAACGCCTGTACCAATCCCCATCCCAACGGGATCCACGTCGGCATCCCAAACTGACCAGCATTGTACAGTCCTCCCAACACGGCGCCTATCCCTGCGGCGGTCAGTCCCCAGCCTCGGAAGGCCAATACTTGAATAAACCTTGTCACGACGCACACACCTACAACTGCTCCACTAGCAGCTCCCAGTCCAACCCCAGCAAGCAACTGGCCTAACAGTAGCAGTATCCCCAACCGGTTCTTTCTGAACACCAAGTATCCCCATATCCCGCCTATTCCAAACAGAATGCTGAACCATATAATCGTCCACAACGTGGTGAAGAGTATGATATCTAGCTTCGAAAATTACGTCAGTCACCTCTGAAACGGGGGTGGGGGGGGTTGATGTCGCCCGGAACTGACAGAGGCAAGGCACACAACCCACCTCCGCGGTAGTATAGCAGATTCTTGGGATCTGTTTTCTTGAGATTGCCTAGATCCCACGAGAACGAGGGGAAGGGTGGTGTGACCTGATGACCATTACATGCGCATTCAGTCAGCATGGTTCCGGTGCCCCCTGTAGCGAGGCACCCAATGCGGCGCATTACCTACGTAGCCTGGAGGCACTAGCGCCGATCCCTGGGACATTCCAGAGGGCAGCAATGGCCGTTGCGGTTCAGTTACACTGTAACGAGGTGCTGATATGCACGAGCTCTCAGAACCGCGAAAGTCACCTTCCGCGACCGGCCGCCACCTTACACCATCTTATACAAATATGACAGCGAGAGTGACACTCTACTACTCTAGCGTCTCCGGAAACTCGGCTGTAAGTATCTTTTCCTTAGTAGCGCCAAACTCCCTAGCTGATCCACCACGCTCTCAATTCGGACTAGATGAAGAAGCAGCATACCAGAATCCAAGACATTCTGTATGCTCGAAAGATCGAATTCGTGGAGGTCGATGTGGCTGCCGATGAGTACGTTTTCTGCCCTCTGATCATAGTGTTGGAGGGTCAACATCTCCACAGAGGTCACGCCCGCTTTCATACATTCAAAGTAATCAACGACACCTACATTTTCAACCTGCATACTTCAGGAAGGCAAAGGACTACATGAAAGCAAAGTCTGGAAAGGCGACACTACCCCAGATATTCGTTGACGGTAATTACAAAGCAGTAAGTAACTTCAGAAGCCGTCGTCATTACCTTTCCCCTCCCTTTCGCCTCATACCTACAATAATAGGGACATGATGAAATAGAGGCTTCTAACGAGGACAATGCAGTGCAGCAACTCTTGGGCTTATAATTGCGAGCACTGGGCGAACAAACTTGAATAAATATGTATTATCATGCTGTCGTTAAAGCGAAGGAGCAAACGATGACTACACAAGGATGACACAACGACACCTCCTAGTCAACAAAGCAAGACGATACCAAACGTTTGCTACAAAAGACTACTGATATGCGTATTCATACAACCCAGCCTCTGAGAGATTACTACCTATATAATTCTACACCCGAGAGGTTCAACTACCGCAAGACAAACAACCGTCCTTGTTTTCTAAGGAACAGACCGTAGCTGCCAAAGTGGTATCCCTAACGGATTCCATAATGCGAACTTGCATATCATTATCGTCCTTGGACGAAATCTCATCGTTGTCATCACCGTTCAAAGTGGCCTCTGTCAGTGATGGGGACGGTGCTGATGCAATGACAGGTTCCGCCGGAGACGCCATGGCTGCTGCGGCTGCTGGGACTGGTATGATGGTGGATACTACTTCTTGTCTTGCTTTTTTGGCCATTGGGCCAATCGACGCTGCCTCATCTGCTTTGAGCGCCAGTTGGTCAACTGTGAATTTGATGGCATCCGCAGCTGGCCTGGTTCTTAGGTAGTACATTCCCGTCTTCAAACCACGTTTCCATCCATAGAAATGCATCGATGTCAACCGACCATAATTTGGATCGGCCATGTGGATGTTCAAAGATTGGGATTGATCTCAAGTCGGTGGAATAATAAGGACTGGGTAAACAGAAAAACATTTGGCAATGGAAAACACCTTACCAATAAAAGCACCACGCTCAGCAGCCATGTCAATAATGACTTTTTGAGATAATTCCCAAACAGTCTTGTAGATACCTTTGAGATCATCTGGAATGGCAGCAATGCGTTGAATCGACCCATTCTCCGCAATGATACGATTCTTCATGCCTTCATTCCATAAACCCAACTCAGTCAGGTCTTTTAATAGATGAGGGTTGACGATTTGAAACTCGCCAGCTAATACTCGACGGGTATAAATATTGGAGGTATATGGTTCTGTATTATCGTGCGGAAAGCATTCAGTCAGTCAGACACAAGTCGTGAAAATGTGGGAAAATATTGACACTTACCAAAGCACTCATTGTTGCCCAATATTTGGGAAGTGGAGGCAGTGGGCATAGGGGCCAGCAGCAAAGAGTTCCGCACACCATGTTGCGCAATCTTGCGTCTCAACCCTGCCCAATCCCACATATCAGATGTTTCCACACCCCACATATCAGGTTGCACAATACCTTTGGAAATCGGCGAACCTTCATATGTTTCATATGTGCCATACATTTCAGCCAATTCGCATGAAGCTTCTAGCGCTGCAAAGTAGATGGTTTCAAAGATTTTTCGGTTGAGTTCTTTGGCTTTGTCAGAGTCGAAGGGCATTCTCATTTTGATGAATGCATCAGCCAATCCTTGAACGCCAATCCCGATAGGACGATGACGAAAATTGGATTTACGAGCTTCTGGTACTGGATAGTAGTTAATTTCAATGATCTTGTTCAAGTTTTTGGTAACAACGTGAGTTACCTATGATATTATATGGGATGTTAAAGTGTGATGATCTTCCTCGAGAAGATGGAAGCATAAAAGGATCATACGATGCGGAGTTTCTGATAGTCAAAGGTATGCTTATTGATCACAAACATCGGCAGAGCAATTGAGGCTAGGTTACAGACCGCGACCTCGTCAGGAGCAGAGTATTCCACAATCTCGGTACACAGATTGGAGCATTTTATTGTACCGAGATTTTGTTGGTTTGATTTTCTGTTACAAGCATCCTTGTAGACCATGTATGGATTACCAGTTTCAGTTTGGGCTTCCAAAATGGCATACCACAATTTTTGAGCTTTCATGACTTTACGAGCTACACCACTACGCTCATACTGCTGGTACAAAGCCTGTTGTATTGTGACTGTAAGCATACATTACCACTAACAAAACAGTGGGGGGAAAACAGAACGGTCAGATTACACAATGACACACCTCAAACTCGTCACCCCAAACATCTTCGAGACCAGCAGCTTCAGCTGGACAGAACAACGACCAATCACCATTAGCCTCGACGCGCTTCATGAACAAGTCAGGTATCTAAGTCAAATGCAGTGAAAACAAGTGAGAAACCCCGACACATCTCTGTAAACATATCCACGAAAAGTTTTACCCATAGAGCATAGAATAGATCACGAGCACGGCTCTCTTCCTTGCCGGTGTTTTTCCGCAAATCCAAGAACTATTTGAGCGATAATGGATGCGGATGCTGTCGGGACATGAAATTTCACCCAAGAATCATGAAACCACTCACGTCCATGACATCCGCATGCCAAGGTTCAAGATAGATAGCAAAAGCACCGGGTCGTTTATTGCCACCCTGATCAACATAGCGAGCCGTGGTATTAAATACTCGAAGCATTGGAATGATACCATTAGAATATCCATTGGTACCAGCAATATAAGACCCCAAGGATCGAATCTTGTGAATATTCAGACCGATACCGCCAGCAGTTTTCGATATCATGGCACAAGTTTTCAAAGTTTCGTATATTCCTTCAATCGAATCATCCTTCATGGTAATCAAAAAACAAGATGACAGTTGGGGATGTGGCGTGCCAGCATTAAAGAGAGTTGGAGAAGCATGCGTAAAGAGACGTTCAGACATCATATTGTACGTCTCTATAGCCGCCTCAAAGTCTCGACCGTGTATCCCTACAGCTACGCGCATGAGCATGTGTTGTGGCCGTTCCGCGACTCGACCATCTAATCGTAACAAATATGATCGTTCCAAGGTCTTGAAACCAAAGTAATTGTATGAAAAGTCACGGTCATAGATGATGGCAGAATCTAATGCAGCGCTGTTCTCCATGACAGCCTCATATGTCTCTTTGGATATCATTGGGGACGGTTTGCTGTTTTTGGGATTGACATACTTGAACAAGTCCTCAACTACAGCAGAGAATGCCTTTTTGGTTTCCTTGTGCAAGTTGGAGATGGCGATACGAGCTGCGAGGATAGCGTAGTCTGGATGCTTTGTCTATGACGTGGGATTGAAATGGTTAGCACCGCAGACGATTTTTGATTTTACTCCTCAATCGGGGTTCTCAGGGAGGCAGAGCTGCATGCCATGTCATCCCCTCCACGCAACGTCGCTCTAGGTAATCATTTAGATGTGCGCGACGACGCATAATCCCCATTTGTCCGTCTCTTTCCTGCAGTCTCTCCATGTCGGGGTGCTCGGCCCCAAACAGCAACGTACAGTCAAATAAGCCGCGGTTTCGGCCGCCAAATTGTCCAACTCCACAGTGGTCACACCCTGATAGACACCCTGGATGACCTAGTAGGCATAATGATATTGTCAGTCAATCGCTGCCATCTCTTTTGCAGGTTGCATCCGGTGCGCAGACGGCATGACGATGGGTACCTTTTGGGCAACCTGCGCAGGATCAACAAAGGCCATATCCAATCCGTAACATAGTCTGCTAATCCTGGAAGTGATTTTATCGAATGCCACTCGTTCCCGTCGCCCATCTGCGGATAGCGAGAGGGAATGCAATGTCAGCTGCTTCGTCGTGGCAATGTCGAGATCCGAGCATCATCCATCACAAGTTCTCACCTCGCTTATAGACAAACATCTTGATCGCTGGTGCGTACACACGTTACTGATTCTCTGTCTCTATCACGGCTATGTAGACAAGGCTGTCCTGTCTTGAAATGTTGCGATTTTGAGCTGCGGTTGAAATAGCCCAGGACGATGGACCTGGTCTTTGCAAGCGCGAGGATGGCGACACTGGAGTACGCGACAGTACAAGTAGGCTTACTCTAACGATTATATTGATACTGTTGAGCGTGGCGTGATTCGTCCCGACGGTTAACGTTTGGGCTCTCCCCGCATTCCAATTCATATCGCGTGTCGCGCTCGCGCTCGCGGGACAATATCCTGTATTGTGCCAATAATGATCCATAGACTAATCGACTATTCTACGTCTCTCATTCCCGTCCGTGTGTCAACTCACAACTAAACATCACGACCAGGAACCTCCCGTCTCTTTGACCCACTCCTTGAGCTGCGTAATAACGCTGGCAACCTGAATAACCAGTTGCCCTTGCGTGATTGTCGGTTAGCATTATATTCGCATATATATAAAATCGCTGACATAGAACCTCGAGTTCGGTGCACAGACCTGTAGGTCCCTTATCTCCACGTCTAAATGTCCTGGCAATGGCCTCCATATCCTTGATCAAAACATTCACAGACGCCCTAAGTAGACAAACATTGGCGCCCTCCTCCTGCGCTTTTCGCAAATTGCATCGGGCTTACCAAAGCGTCGTATACGTAGTCGATCCTACTGGTCCGACTATCCTTTTTGCGGTTTCAAGTATCTTATCCAACGATTCTCCCAACATACTATTCGAAATGAATTGATAGCCATCGGTGCATTCTGCTGTATCATTCACTGTCTCCCTACTCACTTCAACAAGTCTTTCAACTGCACACTCAGTCCATTAATCGCGTCCATGACCACTTTATCCAAAGCTTCCTTGTCCTGATGCACGACTTTGTCATGCGAATAAAGCTGCGGCATCATTGCTAACACAATACTGCTGATCTTGGAAACCAGAATAAATGTCTTGCCAAGTATTTGTATCGCTGCACTGAATTTGGCTGATACCTCAACTTGTCTAGTATTCAGTTGAGACGTTTGGACAGCAACTACTAAATGCGTTGAGGCTTCCTTGAACAAAATGTCGACGTGGGTACGTAGATGTCTCATAGCTGGTTTGTCAGCCAGTGACATCAGCTGACGTGCAAAGTCGGTCGCTTGGAAGGTCTATGTCAGAAACGATTTAGAGATACCGTAATGGGATATCATGCAAGAAAGTAAATCTCACAGATATTAGTTCCGCGCAGACTCCAAACCACTCTTCATGTCTACCACACTTGAGCAAAGCGTCCAAGTACATTCGATTCGCTCGAGCCGAAATCGTCCTTTCCCTTTCCTTGCTGGCGGCTTGGGCTCCCAGACTTCCATTCAGGGCTCGATCACCAGCAATCACTCGCAAAACCTCCTCCTCTACATTTGGTCTACTCAACACTTTTTGGAGATTTCTAAATTGTCGCAAGATTGAAAACTAGGAAAATGACCATGCACCGCGGGACCATGGGGGCAATTGCTGAAAGACAATCGACTCACATTTCAACTCTCAACATTGCCAAAACCACCCTGCTGTCCCTCAGTGTTCCCTCAATATCCCTCCTCCTCGTTTTTCTGGCATCCTTGCTCATTTTCCATTTCAAGCTTGTTACGCTATCCCAATTCGTAACGTCCAGTGGTGGTAGAAACTTTTCCGAGTCATACACAGTTGGGAACAAACACATCCATAGCAAGTCGACGTAATCTAGAAACTTGTTTGATCCGGCATCTTCTGCAATCTCGGCCAATTTCAGAGTGAGATTCATTGCTTTCACCGGCTCATGCGGGAATACACATTCAATGATTGCCTAGCGTGAAAGCAATGAACACCGACCCCCGTCAGGTGTCGTTCGGTTGACTCTAAAGCATACCGTGATAACGTCCATGTCCAGATAATTCACGTCAGTACTCAAGGTATGAATCAGACTCTTTTCATTTTTTAGTATCCCAGCCCAGTTACCATTCGCCACATCATTGCTTAAATTGAGTCTGAACGTGACTCTGTCCAATTCTGCCTTTACGCGGGCGGGTAACAGGGCCAGCCACGGTTGTTGATCGAAACCGGGCGGTAATCCAGTACAGTACTCATCCAACGTTTTTCGAAAATCTTGAATAAGTTGTGGTCCTCCTTCATTGCTCCCATCGATTGTATACTCGGACTGAGGAATGGGGGGTCTCGAATTACATAAATTTAGTATGGCATCTGCTTTTGGGTTTGATTTCGTAAGCGTCGCAGCTAGTGAGAATGCAGCGGCTAGATTTCTAGCTTTGAGTGCACGTTCGAACTCTGACTCGGCGGGGTGTCGTTTGGAATCAAAGAATGAGGGGCCTTTATCTTCAAATGTTTCGGATAGTATACAATGACTTTGGACATCGCCCACTGATGACACACAATAAAAGGTATCTGGGTAAAAGGACGAAGCAGCAACTATATTGAGGATTGGGTAAGCATATATCGCCCATGGAGTCGGGTATCACCACCAGACACAGGAAATCGATGCGTACGTGACACAACAGGAGCTCGGTACCCAGTGTGAGATTGCGCAATCTGAGTAGCTCCAACCGCAACGTCTCCAACACTAGCTTTCTTCCGACTTGTTCCGTTCCACTCGGAACCCGGACAGGCAATGCAGGCGTCGCTACCGGGATGCCTGGGCACGACCAGGCTCGAATTGAAACTCCACGCTCTCCAACTTTTATCCGACGACACGGTACCGACCAAATCAATCCTGGTGGTGGACCAGGCCAGCGCATTCACGCTTTGATAGTGGCCATCGATGCGGGCGGCCGGCTCCTTTCCATATCTCAAATCCCACACTTTGACAGCCCCGTCTCCAGACGCGGATGCGAGCCAGTACGGGATAAAGGGCGAAAACTGGAGGTCTGTGATGGCATATCGGTGCGCGTTTGACACGTGCCATGCCACATGGTTGCGGCAGTCGATGCGCGTATCCAGCACATATATGTTTCGATCCGCGCCCGCACACGCCAACACATGCGGCACATGCGGCGAATACAAAGCGCTAGTTAGCAAGTCAGTTGCAACGTCGTGGGAATCTGTCTCTCCGATATCAACATGGTGGATCCCAATGCGCCGTCCCTGCGTAGCTACGATCTTGTTCGCATCCAGGGGACATATGTGGATGCTGTTTAGCCGCACGGATCTGGCCCACTGACCAGGTGCTGACACAGGCACGGCCTCCAAGGACACGGCGGTGGTGATGGTGATCGCTGCGATATGGGCTAAGCCAATACCCTTGGTTGCGAGATCGGCCGGTGTGATTTCAAACAGCTGAGCGGTGCCGTCTGGACCCGCCAGAGCCAGAGTGCTTTTATGGACGTGCATGCTGTATACTGAATGCGGGACCGAGAGTGTGGATAGGACCTATCATAATGGACAGCATCAGCATCAGCGGTGAGCGGACCTGGACAGGTCCATGGCGAGACGCACATTGATGCACGCCTCTTGGGCGGCATCCTCGTCGAACTTTGATGGCGCCACATGTTCGAGGATAAAGAGATTCTTTGTTTTTGCACCAGAGCTGACCAGCAGGAAGGGCGAGGCCTAGCGCTCCAATGCGTCAACAGGACATGGGACATTGGGGCAAAACGAGGGCAACACAGCAGGCTTACTTGCAACGATACAATCTTTGTGCACCACTTGGCACCGTCTGGCGCGGTTGTGCTACATCGACTTGCACTAGATGTATGGGGCTGTCAGTCGATCCACGGTTCCGTGGACAGCAGGCCACGGAGCGAGACACTTGATGATTATGGCCATTAAGATGCATTATGATGCATTATGAGTGCACTGTTCAGGCCCTGCGTTCTAGACCAATTACAGACGCATGATGACGATGCACAAGCAGCATACCTTTTGTTCTTGACGGAGCGTCTCCATAGATCCGAGGGTAAATCGCTCCGGTGGTCCCTGGCAGCACTGGCCATGACCATCCTGGAAACAGTGCGGCTGGTCTTTTATCACGTCGCGTCACGCTATCCGGCCGGACACATATACACATGCAGCTATGCAACCGCGTCGCCTGGTGCAGATCCAGTGCCGATGCCATGCCATGCTATGTCGGCTGCCTTCCCACGGGCGATATTTTCCCGTCGCGAGGCATTCTGTCAAAACTTTTGTGCCTCGCGATCCATTCTCCCATTCTTCCATCTGCCCCATCCAACACACATTCCCCCCCCCCAATGGCATCCAGCTTCCTCGCTAGTTTCCGCAAACTGAAAGAAACTCCAGGCGCCAAAGTATGAATCCCTATCCTATCCTATCCTATCCTGTCCGGTCCCGTCCTGTCCTGCACTCACACTACCACGCAACAGAATCTGGCAAACTGGTACAGGAATCAGATGGGGTATCGCCAAATGGGTATGTCCACGCTTCGCTGCCACGGCCATCCCCCATCCCCCATCCCCCTTCGCCCTTCGCCCACCCCTCTCCGAGACTCACTCGCTGCTTACATCAAACCTAGGTTTGCGATACGACGATTTGATACCTGAAGAATCTGACGTCGTGCAGGAAGCATTGCGAAGATTGCCCCCCAAAGAGTTCCACCAGCGCTTGTTCAGATTCAAACGAGCCTTTGCTCTCTCTGGCACCCAGAACATGCTGTCTCCATCCGAATGGACCAAGCCTGAAGAAGTGAGCTGCATGCGTATCCCAAAATGATGCCCATTCGTTTCCTTGACGTCCAATGCCCAATGCCTATCGTGGGGGCTGTAGCTAATGCATCTCATCTAGGATATCCCATATCTCAGACCACTAATGGAACAGTTGGAAAATGAAATGGCCTCGAAGCAAGCATTCGATCAAATGATTTACATCCCTGAAGCACTCAAGAAACGAAACCGTTCTTCATAAAATACCCACACTCCACACCCCATAGTATTTACTAGTCATGCCCTGATGTCATGTAGCCCATTTGCAGACTACCATTGATTACCACTTCCATGTGGTTCGAGGCAAATACATGAATAAAAATCCACTACATGACTGATAATGCAACAACAAGGCCTTACAAATCAGGATACGACCTAAAGCTATCTACAAGTATATATTACAGACCAGATAAATCATGGTACCACTCACTTCCTGAACGAATCAACAGTCTTTGCATTCCTGTCACTTCTTTTTAGCGCCAAAAAGTCCTTCGAATGCTGCCTTGACGGAGCTGACGGTTTAATAGATATGATCTATGGAAATTGAGGATACGAGGAAAGTGAGTGTCTAGACAATTACGGCAATCCCCAAAGACATCCACAAACCGCATACCAATTCATCGTGCATGAATGGTGAAGGTCTCGTCAACATGGCATCCAGAGTGATATATGTTTGCGGTTCAATGTATCCTAAAATCTCACTAGCATCAATCTCCTCAACCACATACTCATTCATGACAAGCTTATATGCGGCTATATCTTCAAAGTCTGGGTCAACTACATGGTATTCGGCAGATTTCAACTTCCAGAACTATGCTAACACAGTGATTAGCTGCGGTCCCGGCTTCTGTTTGAGTAGAACACATCCAATCACCTCCTTAATGACCTGAATGATGTCGTCACCATTCAACTCCGACTCCTGTTTCAAAAACAAACTCAAGGTCTCGTGCATTTCCTTTCGTCGTGACAAGGCTGTACCATAGTCCAAACTCACATCTTCGTCAAACCTATAATTCTGGGAGCACCTTTCGATAAACGGTGCTTGTGACTCTTTATAAGAAGGAATCAAATGGTTCTGGAGGATCAGAGACACAAGTCCGGCAATGGCAAAATCCAAGTCAAGACCACGAGACTCGGTTCTAAGCCATCCCTCCAACTCTGTTGGTTGTGGAAACTCTGTTATAAATGGACTTGACCGCTGAGCCTCATAGTATTCTGAATGTTAGTCTATGGAACCGATGAATAACCTCTCAGCTAACACCACTTACTGTCAACAATCTCTCATTAAGCAACAAGTTCTTTGCACGTTCAGATAAGTAGATTCGCACTCCCGTACCTGTTATGTTGCATGGTGAACACAGCTACTCCAATCAACCACTCCTCACGCCCTTCAACGGCTTACCGGAAATAGGAATACTCAGCTTCCCCTCTTTAGTGATGAGTTGTATCGTAGCCGTAAAGGCTGCAACTTGTTTTGCGGTGATTCCGTACAGCGCTCTGACACGTTGACCAGGTCTGACAAGTATAGCATCTGGACAAATGACTTGACACACCTGACTTGGAAGTAACTGGGATTGTATCGAGACTGACACCTCACCAACATTGGTAAATGCTACATCCTTATACACTACTTCGTCAAACGGGCACCGACCTACATGTTTGCTAAATCAGTAAATCCCTAAGCAAATAAAACTGGCTGATCCGTACCCAAGTTGATTACAGGAGGATTAATGTCTAGCATCATCAAGCCACCGACTCCAATCAACACTACCTCTTTATAATTGATTCCAGCACAATCAACCAAGAAAGTGCTACCGACTCGTCCTGGACCCTGTGGTTTGAAATCAATCCACACCTGCGCACTTTCTTTTGGTGCCACCGTAGCACTAGGCAACGAAACAGTAAATGCTGGATCTCGTATCGCAGGGATGGTGAAAGTAAATGACACCCTTCCCGTGTTACTGATTTCCAGCAATTCTCTATACGACACTCCAACTGCTCCAACCCCGTAATCTATATAAGTCGTCGACAATGCTAGTTCTGGTAACGCAGCTTTACCGCGGACACTGACCCCGAATGATCCGATATTCGTTACTACAGCTAGCTGAGTTCGTAACTCATATCCACCTGATGGACACCACGATACGGCCACCTTTGCTGTTTCACCTCCTCGTACACCACCACTGGAGGGAGATGCTTTCAACGGATACGCGGTTTTGATAGTGAACGCCAGCGAGAACTTCCCATAATTTGTAAACGACAAAGTCTTTACCGTCGTTTCCAGCACCGGACAAATCCCCATGTTCAGTATCGCAAACTCGTGTGGCTTCAACACTGCTTCTTCGCATTGGCCTCGCACATTCATGTAATATGGCTTATCTATAAGATCGGTTTTGATCATCAACCTTTCTCTAAACTCTCCCACTTGATGTCGTGTGTGCGTAACTTGCACATCCGCCGATTTACCGGATGCTAAAATACCTTTACCGTTCGTAATATGAAACATTGATGGTTTGGCTACATCACGAACGCTGTATGACGTCCTAACAGTTCCTACATTCTTGATGTTGAATGTAATAGTAGGTGACTCTGTCTTCTCAAACATGCCGTAGTCCAGTTCCCGATGACTAAAGTCGATGAGAACTGTACCAGCATGTAAGTGCAGCGGTATCTTGTGAGTCGAGTATGGCGACGACACAATCATATTAACTGTCGTTCGAGTTTCTCGTTGCGGTGTGTAAACAACCGCCACATGGCTATCTGAGAACGGATTCAAGACAAGCGCGAGTGGGTGGAATATTATATCCGTAAAATCCTTGTCAAGTTTGAATGATACCGGATAGTTGACGTCGCCTACATTTTTCAATGCGAGCTTCTGCTCATATGAATTACCGACTAATGCTTCCGAGAATTCAAGCAACATTCGAGAGATGATCAAGACAGCTTCACGGCCCTGACCTGCCAGCTCGATATCCCACGTTTCACTCAGAGTGCTAATCATCAATCGACCTGGCCCCGGTGACTCTTCTCGAGGATTAAACACAATGGGCAGGTTGAATGTCTTGCCTGGAAATAGCGAGACTCTATAGAGGATGAAACGAAATTAGACTTGGCTGTCCTGTCGAATCACATACACAGTTTACCAACCTTCCGGCGGGCCAGTCTGTTCCTTTACTAAATGTCTCCTTCTCAAACAACTCGAAACTCGTCAAGTGTAGCATGGCACTCCCGTCATTGGCAATAGGCAGGTATGATAACGTATTTTTGCCAATCATGCAATGTCCAAAATCAAATCTTCTGTACTTGGATAAAGACGCTCGAGCAACACCTCCACCACCCATCATTTTCAGTCGAATCGGCTGTGAGCAATCAGGTTCGAATACAATGTCACCTGACTGCATAGCTTCTTCTGCAGCTTTGAATGCAAAATCTACTGTCACGGCCTGACCAACTTTGAGTACTCCACGGCTTGGAACCACTGTTACTGAGGCTACTGAATTATGAATAAAGTACGAGAAGGCTTTGTGTCCTACATTTGTGAATGTACGACTCATAACCTCTACGTGTCCCAATGGCTGACGGTGGAAATTTAGCGGACTACTGTCACTGCAATGTACAATCACACTTTTGGCCGTGGCCGACAGTGATATCTCGTGAAGAAACGTCGGAGCGACCGTTGGTCTTACATTCAACGTCGCCAGAAAGGCCTCTTCAGAGGCCAGGTTGATTTCCACATATATCGACACTTCACCGAAAGCAGGCAAGAGTGTGGATGCTGGCTCTACTTTCAAAAACGGCTTTACAGTTGATGCTACTTGACTTGACAGTGGTTGGCTGGTAATTAAATGAAAAAACATTTGCCTTCGTTTAAAGAACGCGGCTTGACTTTTCGGCATTCGTTTCTTCCCCGACGATATAGACGTACTACGACCTGGTACTTGCGCGGACAGGAACTGATCATCAGCAGTCACAGAGATTCGTCGATCCGACAAATTGTTAGAAGTGGTTCGCACATCGAGGCTGCTAGTAATGTTAATCGAGGCCATCGAACTTTCTACATCGTCGTCATGGAGGACATTCTGTATACGATTCATAGTGCTTCCCCACAAACTTGCTCTTCTGCCGCTGACACTTCCACGTGTACCCCATGGTCGAAGTGTTTCTGGATTTTCTGCATGACACACAATTTTTCGAAGGAGACCCCAATGATCCACGGCATTAAGCCTCAATTTCGGTATATCTGCGACAGGAACACCATTGTCTTTCAAGTATGTGTGCCTCGCCCAACCCGCCCGTGGGTCTGATGTTGCAAAATTTTCCACCAGTTGGATAAAGGCCGACCTGGAGTCTGCAGGATGGCCGACAATATTCCAATCCAGCGTGATCGGTGTTGGAATTGATCCACCATTCTGAATTGTAAGTTTCCGACTGTATGTGAATGAGCTGGCAACTTCAGCAAAGCTCAAATCACCTGTATGCGCCACACTAATTGTTCCGCCTTTACCATTCAGCCCCAATACAGGCGTATTACTACTGTTCCCCGACTGAATCTGTATGGTACCTGCAACTCCGTTGGCCGTCCTAGGTGTGAACTGCACCCCTACTTCTATGGCCATGCCAGGATTCAGAACCATACGGAAGTCAGACATCCAACTCCATGTAGACCTTTTGGTGATAGGCGTTTTGAGCATTTGCCCAGGAGTGACTTTATGTGCAAACGGTTCGCCCATTTGTGAAATCGAGAAATCTCGATTATCAACACTGGCATGAATGGAATTCGGTACCAGCCCAACGTTCAGCAAATACACTCGTTTCTCCATGTTAATACCAAATGGCACCACACCAAAGTCGAGGTTGCCAGCTCTACTATCCTTTTCATCTGGTATACTGATTTCCAACTTACCGATACCACCTTGTCCCGCTACCAGCAACGTGATCGGTTCCCTTTCCCACATAACTTTTATATGGCAGCGGAAGCGATTTTCTGTACTTGGCCTAAACACCAGTTGTAATAGTGAAGTGGAATCTGGCGTTATAATTCCACGTTGTGGAAATATGTCAAACTCCCGTATACTACTAGGCTGCAGAACATAGTCAATGGCGAATGGGCCTTCATTCCTGAGTTGATATGTACGAATGTGATCAGCGTTTACTGGATGCACACCCAGCTCCAGGGTCTTCATTGGTTCCCCATGAGAAGTTATGAGTTCATTATCACCATCGAGCAAATGCAACTCTGGTTCCGCACCACGACCACGTAGCTCAAACTGCTCATGTTGGTCGCGAAGGTATACTCGCAGACGTATAGAATAGGTGCTCAACGCTGCTGGTCGGAACTCGACTACAATATCAACTTTGCCGTGGGGACTACAGGTACCGCCAGCATTCGATATTCTGAATCCTGCCGCTGCTAAATGCTCGATCCATGTCGAATCGTTGAGCAGAGAGTTACCATGTTCTGCTGAATCTAACTCCACAATTGCTGATTCAATGTTTTTCCAGTTCCTATCCGCTGCTTCAGGCCTAACAACATATGAGGCTGCTAGATTACCATGATTTGATATAGTGATGGTCTTCTTGAATACTCGTCGTAATCTACAAACACCAAAATCAAGTGATCGCAATGGCGTATCAATATTTAGTATACTTCGACCGCCACTCCCTTTGACGGGGACTGATATATTACGGAAATCATAATTGACATGCAGATACCTACTGAAATCCGCAACCTTTGTGGGTTTGAAAGTGATGGTGACATCTACTATCGCTCCGACATTCACTACTCCTGAAGTCGAATCAACTTGAATGACATCCTGGTCTGCTTCTTCCAGAGGTTCTTTGGATTGCAACCTCAGAGTATACGAGAGGCTGATGTTACCAATATTATGCATCTTGAATGACTTTTTATACGTGCGATGCAGTAAACAAACACCAAAGTCTAAGGTCTCAAGAGCATCAGCGGGCTCAAATGTTAGCCTAGGTATACCCACGGATCCTTTCAAGTCTACCATAAAGAAATCCCCCCTACTATCCGACGATTTCAAGAACACCTTGGCGTTGAGGGTTTCGACGGCGGTTGGAGTATATACTATATCGATAACTTGAGTCGAGCGTGGTGGTAGGAGAATTTCACGAGAGTTGCTATCACTTATATGTAAATGTATGGCAGGATGATGACATGTAAATGTCAGCAATGCCTCAGCAGCACCACGATTTTCGATAGCGATAGGCCGCGTATTAGCTTGCCCAAACAGAGCTATGCCGAAATCAATGATGCGCGTCAACACCATGATTTCCGGATAACTGCCTGTACCTACCACTTCAATTACAAGTGGCTGGGTTACAAACTCGTCGACCGATCGAGGTAGTACTCGAACGAAAGCTTTTTCTTGGTGTGGACTGTTGGGCGTAAATTTTATCGTCAGATCAACAGCTCCATCGGCTTCTAGGACTCCTTCTTCTGGATCGGCCATGAATCTATCATTGCTACACTCCACAAAAAATCGTGATTGCAAAATACCACGGTTCCGTATTCTGACCTTCATCGCTTTCGTCATTCCAACTCGAATGATGTCAAAATCCACCAGCGAGGGATCGGCGACAAAGATACTGCTGGCTCCGACACCATGGATTGTGATCTTACTAGGGGTCAAGCTACCTGCATTTAATATATAGTATCCCCAAACCTCGTGTTGAGCTACACTGGGATTGAATACAACGTCTATACTTTGACTACATTCTGGTGGTAGTATCCCCAAGCTGGGAAATACTGATAAAGGACACGGAATGAGCGATAGCTCCTTTTCAAATGTGTCGTTCTCATATTTTAGTAATGGTATATGTTCCACCTTGTCCAGCTTCAAACTCCAATGGACCGGTAGACTCCCCGTATTTGAGAATTTCAAATACGATTTCTAGCGACGACAAATTTTAGAATGTCGCAACGCCCCAAGCATGCTGACAGTGGCAGCAAAGCACATACGTGAATCACGTGAACTGGTCTAACCCCAAATTCCAGCCTTCTGTCTCTGATCTTCAGCGGCGGTTGTACCGTAGCACTCATCCAAAAGATGTAGGAATCAATTTCTGTCGTTCCAACTCGCTCAATATCCAGTTGTATTGGTTTCGTCACAGTTCCCTACAAGTTGAATGCGTGAAATCAGTCATCTCCCATGACGTGCCATGAACTCAACTACAAATTACTGACTGCTTCTGAAGTTGTTAAAGTAAAACTAAAGCTAACAGTTTGAGAAGGTGCCAATCTCAATGGCAACCCATTCACTGACGGGGGAGTGAGCACGTCAGATTTGGGTCCACTACTTGTAGCAGCACTGATCTTGGGTTTGGCTGCAACACGACGACGTTGCTTAGGATCAGCAGCAGCAGCGTGTACTTTAGCATCCACTACTGCTTGTTTTGGCTGCAGATGAGCTCTCCATTCGCCTTCATCCCAATCAACCTCCATACTATCCAATGGCTCGTCCCCAAACTGCGTATCAGCTGGAACCGCCAAGACGGTCGACATTACAGTTTCTTCTTCGCGTACCTTCCATGTTATGGAAGTGTCCGCTGGAGTCACTTTAACTTCCTTTATGTAATACTCAAAACTGCCATCATTTTTGAACGTTATTGCCCTGGTTGTCGGAGCGCCCATTTCAATGATGCCCAAGTTCAACACTGCTTTGATATCTTTGACAGCTACATCAATCAGACTGGTAGCTGATGCAGAGCTTTGTGCCGCTGGTGTCTGTGGACCCTGGGACACAGTTCCTACTACTGATGGTTGCGTCAGTAAAGGCAACGGAGCTGCGGATCCCCGCGCGGCAATCGGAGTTCTAGGTGTTCGGGCTGCTGTTTGCTGTGAAGCCATCTGCGTAGACGGAAGAACCTGTAGTTTGACCGATTCACAATTCAGTGACGAAACCCCACTACGCCCGATCAGCGGTATACTGCGACTGGTATTATTCAACATTACATGCATGATTCGACTAAACTGCCCCGGTTTTGTCGGCTCGAATGTTATGGGGACTTCAACCCTGGAGTTCCTGGGTACCACAACTGCTACTTGCGCAGCTTTGAATGGGGATGGTACAATAACGGCAGCCTGGATCTCATACGGCTGAATATTGAGAACAGCTAGCATTCTCGTTGTTGGCCGACCTACTACAATATCTCCGAAATCAAGCGAGTCGGGGGCGCATGCTATTTCAGGCGCCCCAACGCTACATTCAGAAGTGAACGGCTTCAACGACCTTCGTGTCTTTCCCCGTTGCGTTTCCCCATTCACGACCTACAGTGGGTATCCGAATCAGTTTCCTTATCCATGACTGAATGTAATCAACAAGCACTTCCTACATGAGGTATGGGATCTATATACTCAGGGAAAATTCTCGCTCGATGCCCTGCAGCATTGGCAGACTGAATAAACAATTCGATGCTCGTACACTCGAATGGTTTCAGAGTGATCTTTCCTGCGGACAACGCGAAAGGACACCACTCAGATCCCATAGAAGATGGGACAATCAGTGGGAATCCATCAGCAGCTAGACCAATACCTTTTTGACCTATGGCAGTAGCACGACCCTCCCACGAAACTTCGAAACTAGCTTTATTACGTATTATCAATCGCCGAGAGACTTTTTGCATGGGTTTGGCATTAGGGAGCTTGATGGTATCTATACCGTCACGTAACTCCATTTTGACCAAATGATCAAACACTCCATGTAGACCTATTGATACCATTCCGCAACCCTGCGAATTTTCATCAAATATGGCCATGGTACCAAATACCGTATAGTGGCGAGTTTCCGGATTCGCCTCCCGCTCGAATTCCCTCTGCATCCGAACCGGAATTTCCGCGATGGCTCCGGCGTCTAATATTCCATCCAAGGGTATATCTGTGATAAAGGGGTATGATAATACCAGATGATATGGTTGAGACGATGGGCTCAAGTTGGTGATTGATACGAATTGGTACATATCTTCAAACGTAATGTTACTTTCGGTTGAGATGATTGATTGAATAGGTGGGTCTAATTCGAAAATCTTTGAAGTGGGTTGATATTCACCGTCTATAAGACTACTAATTGGGTGTATAGTATGCCCTGACACAACACCGGGTGTTTCCGTCAGGGGTGATTCGAGATAACGTCGTATATTCGGTATTGGCTTTTGCTTCTGTAGGTATTCAGAAGTAACTGCAACAGCGATAAAGTTATGTGTGTATGCTTGCCATCGTCTGGGTTTGATCATTTGCGTGGTAATAGCAGTGCGATATGTTCCCGGTTGGGGTGGTGTGAAGGATAGTTGGAGGAGGAAGCAGACATTTGGT
Source organism: Synchytrium endobioticum (assembly GCA_006535955.1). Lineage (NCBI taxonomy): Eukaryota > Fungi > Chytridiomycota > Chytridiomycetes > Synchytriales > Synchytriaceae > Synchytrium > Synchytrium endobioticum. The sequence continues at coordinate 7,561 of QEAN01000179.1, read as the reverse complement.
CCCAGAGTAACGAAAGCACCTACAGACCCTTGTGTATCTAGTGCTTGAAAAGAGACACCTGGATTGCGATCGACCACATCAAACTTGAAAAGTGATACATTTGGCGCCTGTACGTGACACTGAATCGTCCAAGCAGAGAGATTGATCATAGGTATGGTGACGATAGTGGGCCTATCTGCCAAGGTTATTGGCATTACTATGGTTTCGAACACAGGGATCAGCAAAGCAGGCCCTGAGAAGGCTAAAACCTCCATAGACACAGGTGCTGAACCCGGAACTAGGAATGCAGCTTGCTCTTGTCTTTGGCCCGACATGCTAGACAAGAACTCTGCTAATACACGCGCTTCACCACCAGGTGGAAGAACTATGGGTTTACCCTTATTAAATACCAACTCATTGGTAGTGCTTTCGACCATGACATATAGTGCTCGACCTATATCTCGATTTTGCAGCGTAATGCGTTTACGAGTAGCACCATAATATATATCAGTTGGCCCAAAATCCAGCTGACTTTCTAACAATCGAAGAGCATCACGACCATCTGCTAGCAATCCGATTTCGTGCAGTTCTCCACCCATGGCTACGACAATCAATCGGTCTTGTGATTTTTTGTCTGATGTACTCGCCAACTTGATATGGAGGATTCTTCGCTCTCGTGCTTGTAGAGTGAATTGACTATGATTTATAATGAAAGATCCACTTGAGATTGTGGGAGCTATTACTAACACTATCGTACATTCCACGGGCAGAAGATTTTGGAGACATATTGGCAACGTCCTGACTTCGCCTTTGGGACAACATCCAAAATCAAGTAGTGGCGGCCATGTTTTGATAATTGGCGCGTTGAATCCCCGCAAAGTCAACCTGCGTACATTGGCGGTCACACTCATAGTTTTGAAAATGGTCACGGAAGACTATTACCTGTCCATAGCAAATCCGTCCACATTCCTCACCCGAACAAATCCATACACATCCAAATCCCGGACTAGTCTATCCGCTCTGTGCGCAAATTCGACTGACAACAGAAAAGACTCACCCTTTGATATAACTCCAAACATCGGGCTGACTCTGAAGAGATGTGGAGGTACAATCTGTAAGGAGAAGGAAACATCTTTCGTCAGGCTACGATTATGCAGAAACACGTCTCGCGTGGTTCGAAGTAATGCGATTGATGTTTGTTCCCCATTGAAGCATATCGCGTTTGCGTCTGGTACTTCAACACTCATTTTCTCGTCCAACACCAACTCAGTCATTTCCATTCCATCGCTGGCGGACCCTAGGTTGCCGTTCCGTAAGTGCTTCGCTTGTTAAGCAGAATTTGACGTCTTGAGACAGAAAACTGCACACACGTACCTGTCTTTCTGGACAGTTTTTCAGACTTGACTAGACAGCTATTGTGAGGTAACAGGCTCACCGTTTCTAGCGCAGGTGTACCATCGGGGGAATACGGGCCACGTAGTTCAAGGGTCTTGACGACTTTCTTATTTGGATTATCCATGTCGGGTTCAGTATAAGTTTGTTCAAATACACCTAAACTCTTCAAATACTGCCATCTACGTATACTGTATCCAAGACCAAGTCGTGCCATTTCTTCTGGTGATTGGTCTATATTCACTAGTAGTGTATCGGATGGTCGAGCATACCATCTGGCCCAAAAGCGACCCAATTCTCGCTTGAGAAGCGGGTACATGATGTCCTTGTCACGTTCGTGATGTGACAAACTGCTAACACTGGATACGTTGGGTTGGCTATCATTAAGTGCAAGCTGCGGTAAAGGATTGGATTGCTCCTGCGGTGATTGAGTTGACTCGGCTTTTTGCATGCATGATCGGAGCATTTCATTCAACGGTGTCGCTAGAAATCTATCTACGCGCATCCTATTCCTATTCGTCTGAGGCAGAAACAGGTTCACACCTCTCAAAACAGCGGCCTTCAGAAAGGGATTGGCATTACACGACATTATGGATTCCATTAACCTGTCTACATAGCTCATGAATTTTGTATTCTGTGTCAGGCCGGCGACCATTGATCCGGGCAACGACCAAAATCTGGCCAAAGACAAAAAGGTTGTGATACGTGCTCGGTGAATGGAGGGAAGTACATAGTGTGAAGAGTCAAACGGTGGTGATGATTCTGTAGTTAAAAGGCTACCTATATTTGGCGGAAAGACTTGTAGGAATAAATCTAGTACTACATGGAATGAGCGATCCAGAAGCCACAGTGGGAACTGTGAGGTGGTCAACAAGGGTATCATGTTCGATAATGCTCTAGCGGCAGCACATCGTAATGACAGGATCTGCAGTTGCATACAATAGGTCAACGGAACAACTGGCGTTTTTCGAGTTTATCATTGGACTCACTTCTTCACTGGCAACATTCGTGCACAAGTCTTTGGTCAGTTGTATCATCTGGGATGGCTGACAATTGATTATTATTGTGGATGGCGATATGAGCGAGAATGCGTCGTACACCGCCAATCGCGTGGATGGCTCTGATGCTCGCAGCAGTTGCAGCAGAAGATTGCAGCGGGCTTCAACGTCGGGATGCTCCAAACCCTGCAACTTGATGTTGCGATCAGTGCACGCACACAATGGCAGAGTTATGAAGCACGAGAACCAGCCACAATACCTTTGCATCATCTACCAAAACACTGGTTGCCTGCCTTATCGTGCTTGTAATTCCACGTCGGGCTGATGCATGATGGCGATGGACGAGCCGACTTTGAGCGATGGACGCCGAGCGGGTATCGTAAGCAGACATGGCTGACCTGCTAGTTCCAAAATTGATCTGTCGCACTCTGCTAGTCTAGCTCCTGTTCATGGTCATGGTCATGGTCATGGCCATGCTCAAGTCGGAACACCCACATATACATCCAGCATTCAGCCCACATTCATATGCACCTCTGGCAACCATGCATTGTATTTACACGTAATGAATGGTGGTAGTAGTCCAAGAGAGAGTAGCTAGTGGCTTCATGGACATGAGCAATGACGGTGGTATAACTGGAAAAGGCAAGTGAACGCACTTGACACAGTCGGTACCGTATCTCGGAGACAATCAGCATGAGTCCCTTCCTCGGCAGCTAGATGTTTGGCCGCACGATGCTAGTGCGTTGCTTGCGAACTACATATACGGATTTGCGAGCGGCATGCACAAAGGGCTTGTCATCATGTTGTTCATATACATGATATTTACAAAAAACGGCATGGGTGTTAGTTTGCTCTATGAGCTGGTTAGGAAGCTAGATCCTAGTTTCCAGTGCTTCTCACTGTTTTTAACGATGCTGTGAAACATGGACGATGCAAAAAACAAAAACTACTCCTCATTCAATGATTATCTGATTCGTTTACTGTGAATGAGGTCAATCAACATATTTGTATATGCGAGGTTGGTTACTTCATCAGCTCCATGTGCGTATTCAAATCTAAATGGAATGTCTCCATCCTTAATGATAGTGATCGTTTGTAATGTAGGACTATGACCATTGACCTGAACTGTGCCCGCTGCTATTACAGATCGTTCTACAAAGAGAT
>QEAN01000178.1:17847-40541 GCA_006535955.1 Synchytrium endobioticum | reverse complement strand
GGGGTCAAGAGTCACTTCATCTTCCCTCAAGATTGAAAACTCTTGATACTAGGCTGACATCACTCTTCAGGTATGTGCGCGGTGTTGAGATGGGGGAATATGGATGTATACATGGGATGTATACATATATTGTACATATGGGTCCTTGTAATGATGGATGGATGGATGGATGTTTGTATTGAAGATGTATCGATCATATAAATTCTTGATACTAGGCTGACACACTTCACTCTTCAGTCTCACAGTAAATATGTCAATTTGATGACGCCAGAATACGTGTCGTGGCAAACCCTGTTGTAATAAATCTCTACAGCTCCGAAACGGTCAAGATACAGATTCAATCAGTTCAAACAAATCATATCCATCCCTCGCACCAAACAACTGCTTCAACCTGCCCATAACCAATCTTAAGCCAACACCCATGATCGTCAATTTGACAATTACACCTTCCTCGCCTGTGGTGATAGATAACGGTATAATTTCATGCCTACCAAAAGCATAGTTTAGTATATAAAATGATGCGGTTCCTACATTTTCTGAAGACAGACGAATTAGGCCTTTTATCCTGTATACAGAATCGGATGGAAGTGAGGCGAGGGCAGATGCCAAAGACTCTGATGTGTGGAGGATGACTGGTTGGGCTGACGTGGCGATGGTTGGGCCATGGCGCCTTTCATCAAGACGATATTGACCGGCATGATCATGGTGGTGGTTTTTGAAACTCGAAACATGCTCATTTACCAGTACTTGTATCAAATCAACCTCTTTGAGGTGATGCTTCTATGTTGATGCACGAGAAGTTCACAGGCGGGAAAATGGGGATTGCGATATCACCAGAGTCAACAATCATACCTCATCAGCACCAGCTAGAGTTTTCATGTCCGTTTCTCTATCTTTCAACTGAAACAATTTTGTATCGAAACCAAGTAGTAGATTAGGATTTACTACTCCTTTGGGCCCTGCTTTGATTTTTGGGGTGTCCTCGTTCAGCTCGTAGACCTTGTCCATGACTAGATCATAATCTCTCTCTGAAACTAATTCTGACTTGTTCATTATGATAAGATCCGTGTACCTATGTTGGGGAAAAGGTCAGTGCACATGTGGTGGGGGATATGGGGCTATCCTTGCGTACTTTGCTTGCATTTTGGCGGTATATGACGTGTCCTCATAACCACGGAAGTTGATTGAATCTACAACCGTGATAATGGCATCTAGCTTGAAGCCTTCTGGCTCCATTTCTCGAATTTGCCACGCAATTGGGGCTGGGGAGTGTGACAAATGTTATTTCCCTGCCTTGCTTTCTGCCCGCACCATCAATGATATGTACGTACCAGGGAAAGCGCTTCCGCTGGTCTCAACAATGATTCTATCCGGCTTGAACTGATCTCTGATATCAATCAATCCGTTCTTCATCTTCCCAACCAGCACACAACAAAAGCATCCGTTCAGCATTTCTGTTACTTTGACATTATTGCTACTTGCTTGCGCGATCTGGGAATCTACAGCTAAATCACCGAATTCGTTTTTCAGTATGACGATGTTGTAGGTTGACGGGAGGGATTTGATCAGGTTTATGATGATGGTTGTCTTTCCAGCTCTGCAATATGATGATGGAAAGTAGGAGTTAAATAAATAGACCGAGCGATAGATGAAGCGTGATATATAGGTTACAGACGATGCTGAAATGATTGTGGTAGTCGTCGTTATCAAATCATGGCATCGAATGTTGAAATTTTGACATCCACAAAATCGTACACTTTAACGGAAGCAGCTTACCCTAGAAAGCCGGTGAAGACTGTCACTGGGACCATCGCAGGTCGGTACTTGAAGGACTAGCACAACATGTTTTGCAGGGAAATAATTTTTGCACTCCTCATCGACGTAGGAAGTTACTGTCCGTCAACCAAGACAGGCTCTCCACTCAGCGACACACTCTCAACATAGATTCAACACTGGGCTCTCCTCGGAAGTGGTTGTTTCCTGCCAAGCAGCAAGAGTAAGTTTGTCGGTTGAACTACTCACCAAGCAACCTCTCCTTAATGTCTCCATTTAATGTCTCCTAAATTGTAAGTACTTACAGTTCCATTCCATTCCATCATACCCCTTGCCATACCAAGATCAAGTGCCGTCAAGTAGCAAAGTAAGTGTCTACTCTATTCAGCACATGCTACATTGCTCCGCACTTACAATTCTATTCCATTCCATCAATGCATGTACCTCTTGACGAATTGCAAAATTTTCCGCCCACCTGTGGTTGCCTGCTCAGACTATCTAGGACACATATCATGGACATATTTTCCATTCGCCCACCGTATCATGTATACAATCTATATCCGTCTACATAAACATATATCACATGAGTACTTTTCCCTTCGATGGTTGTTTGAACGAGATACGTGTACGCTGTCTATGAGTGTTTTACTTAATCTTCATGGTGGCACCGCCGCAGGTTGAAGTATCACAAATCGTGGCGGTCACCTGGCATCCAAGTGATGATGCACCATGACATCGATACAGGATGGATGTATTACAAATATACACTACTGGCAAAAACATGCAGGCCATCTTCCGCCTTTATATACTTGCAATCACATTCTTGCCTTTATCAGCGTCATCATTTGCATCCCTACCATGTAACTCCTCTTTTACGACTTTCACAACCCTCTTCGTGACAATTTCCTCACTCCACACATCACCCCACTGGATCTTCCTAGCAGCCTTATAATTGCCTTTTTTCTTAGAGATGACAGCCCGTTCAAGCTGTCCAGACGGGGCACAAATAGTCTAGTGTGACGTGTCCTTTCTGTTTCATCGGCGAGGCATTCAATATCGGGTATCGTTGTGTTAGTGGCGGCGGTGGTGATTTGCGGAGAATGCAGTACGAGAACTTGATGGACGTCAACGTATCTGGCGATTTCGGATTGAGAGCTCGCTAGGGGAATTTGAGTCGTGGATAATTGACGGGGTGAAGTTTGGCACGGACGTACCATTTTTGGCGGTTGGGAGATACCGCCGAGGGAAGTGGCACCATGACTTGGTTCGTGACATTGGACACGCAAATTCATGTGGACACTATATGGGAGAGTTTATGAACGGATGAAAGGGTTGTGGGTGCTGGGTATGGCACATACTGGAGCGACGACATGGATGCTTCCATGTGTACATTTTTTGAGTATCTGAGCACGGGCGTCTTCAATGAGTTTGAATCCGGACGGTGTTGCGGATTCGATCAAGACCTAGGATATCTCGTGTGGGCTTGGATGGACAAAGTAAGCGACAGGATCTTGGCGGAAACACTCTACCAATATGTCGGTGGATGAGGACCATAATGAGTCGATTAGTTCAGCTCTTGATGATTGAGTGGCAATATCAGTCAAGACGAAGGCGCAAATGACTAGATCAGCCTGTATCTTCTAATTGAGTGCGACCCTGTCAAAATCCGAGCGTCAGTCCAAGACTGGGGGGGGGGGACGTACTGTGTTTAGTCGGGGCTCGATCGTAATAATGCGGGTGCCGTAAGCTAGAGCGTGCGCGCGATGACTTGAGCTTTTGTGACGACATGAATATAGGCTGATTGCTCACCAGCATTTGATATCTCCTGGAGAGCGTGTGCCATATGGCGTGACGGTTCAACGGCGGCATATGCATCAGCCGTCCAGAATTGCGAGGATGCCCTGGTGTACGAGACAATGCGAGTGGTGAGATTGGCAATGGGACAAAATAGGGAAATAAGCCACGGTGTCAATGACCGACCACAAGGCAGTCCCAGGACCAGCACCAACATCCAAAACATGCTTTGGGTGATAATCAGGGAGTCTGGTAGCTAGCTGCTGCAGCACATGGGTTATAGCGGAGTAGGATCCTACAAATCGCTTCGCGAGATATGCTTTGACGTAGGTAGGGGTATCGTAGGGGATTGTCAGTCGGTTCGGATCTAGGTTTTGACGAGGATACAGTCAATGTTGGGACGCAGAGAGCATGGATGGCGTACCTAGGTGTCTGATATTTGCGGTGCGTGGCAGAGAAGCATAGACGAGGGATTCGAAATGGTCGACGAGAGCACGGAGATCTTTTGTCTTGATGCCTATGATAGCGAGGTGCATCAGTGTGGATGGACAGGGGACTGGGCGTAGTGGGCGTAGTGGGAAGTACCTCTCAGATAGGAGTTTACGGCGTCGTCCAGGTGTCTTGGCAGGACGACCGGTACTTTTGCAGATGGGGCCGAAGCGTCTGGTTGCCATGGCTGGGACGCAGAGATGCATAGGGCGGCGGCCGTCGTCCTCGTAGATGGGCGGTACAGAGAGAGGGCGAGGTGGGCATTGCGGAGGATGTTTGGACGGAGAATGTCCATGGCGCTTGTGGTGGTCCTTGCCGGCCGCAGCAGTGCCGGGCTAGGACCGCATGGTGTCCTCATGCCAAGTTATGCTGACTGAGCTGTGGTCCCGCAGAGCCTCCCTTGTCCAGAGCCCAACATTCACCGTCGTCCGTGGTCCATCGCTGCTGTATCGGCGTATTACTAGCATTATTTCGAAGTTACTTCAACGAATTGGAACAACTATGAAGAATAATCCTTCCTTTGACTGCTTTGGTGTCGAAGCGACTAACACGAGCATTATCGAAGTTACATCACTCTCCGCAATTAAATTGGCCGATTTTTTGATACATTCAATCAATCTTGTATTCCGGCAATGTGTTACGAAAGATTAAATTAACACAAAGCCGACTTCTGTATCCACCTCCGAGCGTTTGAATTCGAGCAGTACGATAAGCCAGACATCCGTAAACGCATAGCAACATGTTTCGATTGAAGCTTTTGTACTTGTATGTCATCATCAAGTCTTGGCTCTTATCTATATAATATATGCATAATATCATGTCTATTTTTAGGCCTCAACAATCTTCATGCATACAGATTGAACCATCTATCATTGAAAGAGTTCATATAATCGTTTTCTGATTGCTGAAAACCTATCATGTAATTCTCGAGGCAGCTGTGGAGTCACGCTAATGCGTGCAATGAGCTGATCCAGTTCTGCTGCTGGCAAGTCTTCCCTACTCGATAAAGGCGATAGAGGGTCAGATTGGTATCAAAAGGATTTCGATAATCTGAGAACAGAAACGAATGACGAAAATCGTACCTCTTGTCGCTTCTCCTCTCAATAGCTCTAATCCATAAATCCAGCACCATAGAAAACTCTGACAACAGGAATTGTATGGTATCACCTGACGACCATGGATAAACCTATTGTCAAGAATAACACTGTGGGCTACAACATCTGCAAATCAAAATAACGCATAATAATGCATACCCTAGAGTCATACAGCTCGTAGTACTGTTGATACAACACTCGATATGAGACTTCAGCTCCAATCAAGGACCGTATAACCCAGCCATGCGGGGCGACTTGTCGGTTTTGGTAATTGAGTTCTTCAAGTGTAGATATCAGGAAACCTATTTAAATGGCTAGAATGAGTCATTCAAAAGCTTGCGCTTGCGTCAGTACACAATAAATATTGGTACCTAGCGGAAAGGTAAATTCATCCGGCATCAGCCGTCTACCCACTGCAGAAATTGTAGTAGAAAGCCGCTCATAAGTCGCTTGTGATGTTGGTGGACCCGCTAAAATTTCAAAGTTCAGTATTCCGCTAGACGAACATCTGATTCTGAGGCTCGGTGTAGCTCACCACTGTCAATAACGGCCCTCCAGGTTTTTCGCACCATCTGCATATCTCGGTGACCGGCCGCATGGAAAATAATCAATGCTTCATTGTGCAGACCGAATGGTATGACACATTGTTGATATAGCTAGTCGCAGTGCGTCAATACGCGACGTCCCGCTATAATGACTATAGGACGGATTACATACCTCATCCAGAGACAACAATTTGTATTGGACCTCGTGTATGACTTTTCCCAATGCGCTGGACGCTCGTGGGTCATCAACAGATATCAATGATAAGGCTTGCAATACTTCTCCTTGAATTTCGGCAACGTCAATGGCAGTTTGCACTTGAGACTTCATGGCAAGAATGTGTTGAGTCGATGTCGGACTGGAATTGAGGAAGTTCATCGCTTTGGTGAAGTAGTTTAGTCTTTGCCGGATTTCCATTGGCCTACATTGACGTCAGAGTTAACTGAAAAGGTATCAAATAAATTTACAGCAAGCGTACGTTTCTGATTCACCAATAGAACTCAGTATTTGAGCAGCTTGTTCAAAAGCATTCAATACAGCGAAGACCCGAACCAGTAAGTCCGCTTTCGCAACATTGAAACCGGGCTTATTGAGATTCTCCTGGAAATCCTTGTACAGGTAGTCAACAAGCTCCGGCGGCCGTATCTATATGAGCATCATGGGGATCATTGCGTAATTCCTCTGTACGACCATTCAGAACTCACGTCCAGTAATAATTGTGTCTTGCTTTCTGCGAAAAGAGTTTCGTAGACATAATGATGGAATAGCAGATCCGATGTTTTCAAAGCCATGACCAACTCTGTTCTGATACTGACATCAGATGCTAGTGGTATGATTCAAAGTCAATCGTGACATCTGGGACTTGGTCGATATGCCGTAGACAGAGTAACTTACATTGTGGCGCAAAGATAAGATCTAGAATGAGTCTGTAAGCTTGCTCACGGTCACTTAATTGAGCTCCTTGAGGCTATAAGATTCGAGGGCGTCACCCAAGACAGGGTCAGGCACCACATACTAATCAAAAAGATTTACACCTACTACACTACAACTAGTCAGGGCCTTCTGCAACGCGCTTCCATCTTGTAACTGCGCGTATGCTAATGCCAGTTTGACGGCACCTGTTGATTTTCAATCCACGTCAGCAAGGGGCCTAATATAAAAGTACGCGCAAGTTCATACCGGACGTAAAACCAAGAGCGATGTAGGAGCGACAAATCTCTTCAACATGGGCATATTTCAACGCTATAACTGCATTTATGAACAACCTACCGTGGTTCCAGTCAGTCCACTGCTTGTGGGGTAATGGGGGCGACTTACTGTAACGAATATGTCAGGTTACTTTTTTGTATTTCTCCAGTGGCACTTTTCGCCTTGTGTAGTGCTTCCAAACCCTATTGTGATAGCTCAACGTCAGTACGGGCAAAGTCACTATGAAATCAGGTTTGAACTGTACCTTGAACTGTAGAACTTCAGTAGAGCTGCAAAGAGACGGACATTTCTGCTCCAATGACCTTGTTATTTCTTCAACCTAGAAAATATCAAGGGGTGGTATGGAGTTAATGAAGCACCTACAGTAATAGTAACCGACAGCTCTCACGTCCCGACCCAAATCAACTTCTTTATTGACAGAGGCAGCGATCAACTCCCTAGCAATGGAAACCCCCTTTGGCGTAGTAGCCAAAGCTTCAAAGTTAAGCTCAGCTAGTTCCCTTTGCCGTGCTTCTGGTAGACTACACGATGTAAGAGTGAGCCAATACCTATTCATGCGCCAAAACTGCATCTCTATTGGCTTTCATACCATACCTCGCGACCAAAAGAGTGAATGAGGGCATCATTAGAGAAATGAACTGGATGTTTTCAAGGCATGCTCGAATCAGTGAATGAATTCTTGTCAACGATTCCGCTTCTTTCTACCGAATGCGACAACGAGATATAAGTTTGATTTTGCTTTCAGTGATCCTCTATATGACCTGTTCGCTTACCTGTTGAGCTTCAGCATCATCAGGATCATCAGCACGACTCGGTAATGGAACAAATCCATGGTTGACTGCCACTCGAATGATTTGATCAAAGTTCCTAATCATCGTCAGTATCTCAGTTCCTGAAGAAGCGTAAGCATTTATAGCGGCTCACGTGACCAACCTCGCCAAGAAAGCATCCAACCGTTGCAGTATGGTAAACACATTCGTCAGTTCTTGTTCGTCAAAGTTGCATCCGTATTGGGCTTTCCCAGCAACTCGAGGACTGCATTTAAAGAGCAACAATCAGGAAACGCCTTGTTAACGTGTCCCAGCCACCAAGATACCGAGGAACTTACAGAGTTTTGACAATCCTCGTCCTCCAGATCCCTCTGATACTCCTTCCTAGAGCCAACACTAACCCATTATGCTTCCCACTGTATGCAACTTCAGGTACAGCCAGGGCAACACCCATTCTTCCGCCTTCAAACACATTCGTAGTATTCGCTCGCATGGTTGCTTTGCCGCCTTGCTCGAAATAGGTTCGTTCGGCCAACATTAGGTATCCCTGCAGTTGTCCACCATTCATGATGGCGGAATCACTTCCGCGAGTAATAAGATGAAGACACATCGCACAGATTTGATCTGGTCCATATGATTTTGCAAATGCAGCAAGTTCTTTTGCGTTATAGTTGTAGCTTTGTAGATGCATTTCGAGAATGTCAATGGGTCGCCGTTTGGTGATGGTGTACGCTCCTAGTCGGTCAAAGGGTTAATTACCATGGGACTCAACATAATGGTAAAAGGATGGATGGGAACAAATCTCATACAAACTCCAATGGGACGCCTCACCTGAATTAGTCAATGCCACAAATTTCCTTGGTGGCAAAGCAGTCTGTGTGGTCAATTCATTCAATGGCGAATCGATGCCCAACGCTTGGAAAGTGGTTCGAGTAATTTCGGTGAAGGGACTTGGAACTTCAGCCAAGGTCCACACGCGACCCCGAATTTGACAGTCTGTCGATGTTTCTGAATATGCCACTGAGCCAGTCTAGCAATGCCGTACGTCAACTCTTACTAAATCAAACGCAACTAATATGAATGTGTGAACATACTCTTCCGATAACAGCGGCTTCAGGTGAGATTCCAACCAATATGTCCGTCTCTTCAGCAGCATTGGCAGCAATCAGCACGCCAGTATTATAAAGAGACATATGAACATTAGGCCCTGCTGACGGTGGTGCAGAGGAATTGACCCCTGTGGGTGGAACCCACGATCGAACAGTTCGTATTGATATGCTGTATGATGGTGAAGTCGCGGTCGCTACTGAGACATCTCCTGATCTTGAAAAGTACAACCGCAATCCTATATCCGTTGAGAATACAGAGAGTTGACGAGAAGGTCGACCAAGATTCATGGCGAAGCTTACAAAAGCCTACCAGTGTATGTGACAGCCATCAAACACAGCTGATTTGATTCCGTTGGTTTCAATACATTGAGTGAGACAATGCAAAAGCTATTTGCATCAAAATGGAAGTGGGACATGCCAAGGGTGTCCATTGTTTGTATAGTTTCAGAATATAGACTTGTCAGGGTTTGTAGTTTTTGAAATGATTGTAGATCAGGACCATAGGTATAAACCTGTTTATTATGGCTGGAGCTCAATGACAGATGTTGCACTAATAGATGAAGGAACGGCTCACAGTGATTATTGAGTTTCCAGTTAGGGTATACAAAACTTTGCTCCATTCATCCGTTGCAACAGCCCGTAATGGTGCTATGTATTTTCAATCAGTGAGCCATCAATGTGCGTGATTTAATGAGTGCGCCGCGGGGATGGCGGATTACCCTCTTGTGATCCTTGGAGAAATGTGGGGACGAAGTAGGAGGTAAATGTTGAACTTCTATCAACCTTCCAACACCTCCGAGTCAAAAAACCCTCTTGCGCCTAGTTTCTGAGCGCGCGTCAGCATTCTCTGGACGAACAAGTGTGCCTGTTCTTGGAAATCAGTACGTACTTGATATATCAACTCATACACATGTCCATTAGCCCCGCATAGGAATATCCTCCCTTCGACCGTGCCGATAACATTCGTTATCCGCACATCGTCCGTTGAGACTGAGTAGCCTGTTCTATACAATTTCAGTTCTTTCTGCGATCCAGAAAATGCGACACCCACGAGTAATATTTCTATGGAAGTAGCGATGACTAATAAGTACTCAATTTCTTTAATAAAAATGTCTATTGGCATGGGGTCATGAGTGAGATTGATAGAAACAACAGTTCCGAAGGCTTGACGCACTCTTCCGGGGGCTGACAAGGCCAACTGTGCTGATGAGTTGTTCTTGGTCTTCCCATGTTGTATAATCATTCCTACATGGTATGGACTACTCTATGAGCTTGAAACAACCAAGTTTGTCGCACCAGCAATTGCTGCTTGAAACACACCCTGTCATGTAATTCCACAGAAACAACTTGTTGTCAATAGCAATCCATGCTCTCTGTAAATCCATGAGTAAGCCCATAAAGGAACTACTCTGAGTATCTAGATGAAATGGGAACAGTGGTGATTAGCTCATTCAATCTGCACACTCCATTTCCAGTCATCACACACTATCGAGGTGCTGCAGGATTTCATCAGGTATGGGTCTGAACAGATCATCCGATACATGGAAGGAAGGAATTCTGGAAGTCGCTTGTAGTGATTCGGCATCGTGCTTATCGATTTGGGGAGCAGGTCCTAATGTCGGGCGATTTGAGACGTGTCAGTCATGTAGACCAGCACCGGGAGCGAGACAATATGAAAGGATGCTATCTGGAGCGTCCATGCATGATCGTACGTCTGATCAAATCTATGAAATCCGGCCATGTCTCCCTATCCACGGCTTCCGCCACCGTTCGAGCGGCCAGTCGCAAGTCTTCCGTAGGTTCCATGGTGGCGGCAGTGCCGCTGGAGATAGCCTTGGCAGGGACTTGCTGCGGCATTCGTCCTGATGGTCCCAGCATCATGCGTGTTCTTGCAGACACACGGGCGATTGCCAGATCATGACTGCATGCGATCGGTGCGATCAATGCGATGTAGGCCACGGCACGGGCATGCCATGCCATGCCATGGGACCACAGGCAAGCAGGCCACCGCTCGACGATCAGACGCAGGCGACCATGTGCCATCGCCCCATTCCTTGCTTGGACCAAACTCCCCCGTGTCGGCAGACAAGAATCCCACTCAGAACCCAAAATGGACGAGCCCATCCAGCACCCTGAACGTCTTGGAGGCCCCGACACAGTTGCCTCAGGTCAGTTACCCGCCTTGTCATATACATTGCCCTCCGCACTCGCACATCCACTGACACGTCCGTTATCAAACCAGACATCAATAATGGCAATTTCACCTTGTTGCAACTGGTAGAACGACTCGGTCCTCAGCTCACGAGTACTGATTCGGCAATACGGCCGGCCGGTACGTCTCTCTCGTCGATAAAGCCCAACATCGCATTCAACCCTAACCAAAACCAAAACCAAAATCAAAACATCCACCCGCAAACAGGTATACGCTTCATGGTGCAAGTCCTGACTAATTTGAATGAAGTACCCGAAGCTGATGGTACGCAAGCTCCGGAGTTCGCATTGGCTGGACGGATACGGAGCTTGACACCTCTTCCTTTTCAACAAAAGCCACTGTGATCTTCGATTTCTTTGTTGAAAGGCTACATGATGTATTCAGCTTGGATGAGCTAGCGAATGGGATACTGCTGCTGACCAACTTGGACGTCTTGTCAAAAGCCGATATGCTTAGGATACCAACAAGGTAGCATAGACAGGACGTGCTACGTCATCCTTCTACTGGCAGCAGACGTTTGTTCAGCTCACAAGTTCGTCGATAGCATATTCCAAAACGTGCAAGTACAAAGTCATGCCCAAAGTGTTAGAAATGCAATCTTCAGAATCTTATCGGCTTTGATGTACAAGATACCAAGTGGTGATGTCAGCCCGTTCTGCACCCCTTGTTTCGTCATCACCTGATCATGCGCGACATAGGAATCGCATCACTGGGTAGTGATTTTGCAATTGGATATATACGAGTTATGGACGGCGAAAAGGACCCCAGAAATCTTCTCGTAGCATTTGACGTGTTGAGACAGATCTTACTCCGTGTACCACTAAGCTCTGCTCACGTCCAAGTATGTGGTGCCACATGACGCCAGATTCTTTCAGTCTTTGCTCATTCATACGTCAGTAGGAACTGTTTGATTTAACATTTGCCTACTTCCCAATCACATATCGACCACCACCAGGGGATCCGCTCAATATAAGTGCTGAGGACTTGAAAGCGGCGCTACGGTATATAGACATAGAAACGACCACAGCTTCAAATCTTTGCTTAGCTAGACTGTAATAGGTCGTGTTTGACCGCAACCAACGCATTTGCTCCATTCGCCATGGCTCAACTCATGGATAAGATGGAGACTACCACAGGATCCGGAAAGGTATGTATAGACTTATATTTGCAGAAAGCTCCCCGCAGCCTTTGATGCTCGCATAGGACAACATAGAGAGATACAATGCTCACGATCGCTGTTGCAATACCGACCTATGGTCCCGATTGTCTGTTACCATATGCGAAAGACTTATCTCAAGGACTCAAGGCGGAAGTATTCCAAGCTGCAGATGAAGCACACCAGAAAGATGCCACAACATGCGTAACTGCAGTAGCCAAGGGATTATCCTCAGCGACCGCAACATCATCATCCAATCCATTAGAAGTCTTCATAGACCCAATTCTAGAAGACGCCGTTGCAAATTTGAAGGAGCCGGATTCCAAGTTTGCTAAACAATGTAGTGCGCTTTTGGAAGCTGTTGCATCTGCATCAGGTATCCCTTTGCGGCATCGTTGTTTTGGACGACCTTTGACCGGAAAACGCACGGCGATAGATCCAGCATGCACCTACGTCGTGAATACAGTATGTGGACAAATACTGGATCAGTACAGTGTCGAAATGATATCGCCGCGACAGAAGCCGCTGGTAGACGTCCTGGCTGGACTTGTTAGATCACACAGAATTGTCTACGAATGTAGCACCGCCACTATGATGTCTATATCCCAAGGCGCCGATGTTATGGAAGGTGCGTCATCCACCAGCCGATCGTTTTTGTCCTCGCCCTCTGACCCACAACCGCAATGCAGTGGACGAGTTAACGAGTCCATTGCAAGCATACAAATCTAGATTGATAGATATCTTCACGTCGTGTACATTAAATTCTGGATATTCATCGGCCCTGAAACTCACGGCGATATCTGGAATACAAGAGCTGTTAGCTAGCCCCCGCCTTCTGGGCTCCGACGAAGTAACGTCACAAATTTCCTGGCCTTGTTTCTCTTGGCAGGGTGATATGCAAACCGGTCTTTCTATCTATTAGCATGTTCTATTGAAATGTCTGACTGAAGTTGTGCTTTCCTCAAGGACAGAACCCGAAGTCCAGCAAAGTGCATTACAAGTACTAGTGGACACGAGCCATAGACATCCCCACGCTATTATCAAACATTCTCTGAATGTTTTACTCTGTGATTTAGCCGGTACCAGAGCATCCTTCTATATCTTCTCGTTTCATTCTAACAAAAAAAAGTAACAAAACTACAGATTCGCAGACGAATGCTGGATATGAACGAAAATTAAACGCCATCAAAGACATGACCGCGGAAGCCGAACCATTCAAAGTTGCTCTAGATGGAGTGTTCAACGAACTGTTCAGGCATGTCAAAAGTGAGTCATGTAACACGCATCCGGTACTATTTTTTGCTCTCATCGCTAGACTCGTTTTTCCGTTACCAATAGGCTTATCGTCACTTCGCTCACCCCCTCAACTCGACTACACGCACTGCTTGATACGGGCTGTGCTCGCCATTATCAAAACCCGTTCAAAATTTCAAACCACCACCTCTTCACCCAATATAATATCACAGCTGGAAACATCCCTGCTCATACCCATCTTGACGCAATGCATCGGGGCATCATTACAAACTTCGCCATCAGCAGCTGATACAGCATTGACTGATGTACAAAGCGTCAAATTATTCGGTGAAATTGCTGGGTGTATAGTCAGGAGTATGGACGGTGAGCAGCAGGAGACGCTTGCAAATAAGACTCTGAGTTGCTTTGTAGAGGGAAATTTGGATGTTTTACTTGGTGACGGAGTTGCTGGCCGGTTTGCGCCTTTGGAGGTATATCAACTTTCCGTGGAAGTGTTCTTGCCCCTTCGGGACGTAATTCATTGCGCCTTTATAGCCAACATCAAAACCGTCTCAAACAAATCTCTCTATTGTCTTTTCGTCTATAATCTGTAACCTTCGACCAATGGTATCCCTCTCCTTACCACAGTTTGCTAATGTGTCAAATTTTCTGGAGGGATTGATCGAACGAGTACTAGCTAGCAAGAATGATGTATTTGTGGTTGCTATATCAAAGACAATCGGGTCTATTGTCAACAAGTGGAGCGAAAGTGTGTAAATGAAGTACACGCCCCTTTGCTCACTAGGATTGGGGCTTACATGTATTACCGTCAATTTAGATGCTGCTAAAGTGACGTTTGCGGAAGCTTTATCAGCTAAAGCAGATACAGTATTGACGAGTACGAGTACACCTATTTCTCAAAGGTTTAATCTGCTTTGCGTTGACGTTTGGGTATGTGTACATGCCAACAAACTCCACGTATGTCTCCGCATCTCGATCATAACATCAGCGCCTGCCATCATGTCATTAGGTTATTGCAGCGCTCCTGAAAGTATCATCAGTATCCGGCTACACACTCGTTTCTCAACTTATCTCGTTATTAGACAACGCAGACCTAGGACAAATGGTTGCAAATCATTTTAGAACATTAGTCAAGAATGATGCAGAGGGAGTTTTGACAAGGGACAGTTTTGCGAATGTGCAGGTAGTTTGTGAATACTGCTCCGTACTGGCAGGCACAAGGGAACTAACATAATGCATTCTGTTGTAGTTATTGTATAAGCAGAGGCTATTCAATCATTGTGTTCCCCTGCTCGTTAATGGTTTCCATAAAACTTCAAGTGGTGAGTTTTACATATGTAGTTACGTCACGACTTTCGACGAGACAGCTGATTTACTGTATGGTCCTAGATCGATCATATAGATATCTCATCGCATTATTGTATCTGATGCAAAATACATCAGAATCCGTATACTTTCCTGCATTGGCCCAGGTAAGCAGAAGACCGTTGCTCACAGCGAATAGTCTTGGTCACTACACTTCTAACTGCACATTCACGGAAAAATTAGTTAATGCCATTACTCCTACGAGCGCTATCTTCGCCAGACTCGGATCTAAAGCTGACTACTCTCAACATATTCGAGACATTGACGACAAAAGCATCACATATGCTGGTTAAGCATATATCGTCATTGATGCCGCTGCTATTCGGTTTGTGTCGTATGGCTGACGGAGGTGCAAATCCTGCTGTAAGTCTTCCTTTTTTGTGACGCTGGCGTTTCATTACTAAGTTTATTTCGTCGCCATATATACATTTTGTCCCGTTCCTTTATTCACGGAATCATCTATCATCATTACACAGAAGGTCCGTCTAGAATCTCTGCGAATGATAGGTCTACTTCCCGGCAATTTCGAATATGCGTCGCTCCACCCATTCAAACCAACGGTCCTAAAGGAAGTGGGTAAATTCCTAGATGACCCAAAACGAATCGTTAGGAAAGAGGCGGCGAATACTAGGAACAAGTGGTTTCTGATGGTTGGACCAAGGTAGACAAGCTTATAAAAAAGTGTGGATGCTTGCACTGTCGCCTCATATCAAATTTTGCATGAGATTTAGTAGTATGCGGAACGAGAGAGTGTATTTACTGTTCATCTGGAAACGTAAAGAGTGGAATTCAGTGGGCGCATCTTCCCTTAGAGCTTCTTTTTCTGTCTGGAGGCGGCCCTCCAGGCTGTTCTCAAATACCCAAAATTCAGTTTCTCTTCTGTAACCACATCCCTTCCGCCCCTTCTCTTGTCTATAATGACCGCGTTCTTGATTTTAGATTCGGTCAACCTCCATAACCAATCTGGATAGTCTTCATCGTTCATAGCAACTGGATCTGATTTTCCCGCCATGATGTTGAGCCCCTTTAAGATTGTGCCTGCTTTCACCGATGATACATGACGCTGGACGTTTTCAGGAGAGTCTGCATGTGACGGATTTGATGGGCCTACTGCAATCGACAGTTCGCAAGTTCATTGAGTTTCTGAAAAAGGAGCTAAATGTCAGAGCAAAAAGTGCATACCTGATGAGTATGGCCGTATGATTGTGCGATATAGTGATAGTTTGGGTATCCCGTGTATGAGAATTGGCGTACTCATTCTCTTAACAACTGCAGTTCTCATTCACGCCCCTCCGTTAGGAAATGATGCAGTGAGGTTTGGATCGATCACTCCGCCAGAAAGCGCGAAAGATGCCAATGCAGCTCATGAATCGCGTACCTTCACGTCCTCCTATAGCTGATCCGCTTCACAGGTATCTTGCGGACAAACCTCTGGCAGATGACTGTAAGTTTTGATGCTTGCGGAAATTTCGATCAACACGAGTAGACGGCTGATAGAGAGGATTCGAACATAGACAAAAAGACAGAGTCATCACCTACTGTGGGAAGTACCCGACTCATCTTCAGGGCAACAATCAAAAAAGGTACGTATTCATGTCTTCAACGCTCTAAATCATTTATCCAAACTCCACCTCATTTAGATACGCCGCTTACGTCCCGCGATGACAACCGATAGTGTATGCCAAGTAGTTTCGCCTGTCGATGTCGCTGCTCCGTTCCTGTAAGTATCGTCGTATTCACTATCGGGATTCAACAAACATGTGCACTCCACTCGGATCCTGCGACCACAAATGTCTGACATCTCCCCCCCCCCACTGTCATAACATAGGTACGTATGCTTGAACGCATGCATCATGTGTCTGACCTGATTCGGCAGACTGGTCGTAACAATGAACACGCCAATGCGCAGAGACGAGATCAAGCGAAAGCTATCAAATGCAAAAGAGAAACCACTCCTGGTTGCATTCCTAGCAAATGGAGATCCAGCTGCCAAGAAGTATGCTGAGTGGACTGGTAAGTGCACCCTCTTGGCACCTTTTTTTGTTTCCTTTTGTCAACTGATCACACCGACTGGTGGCTTTCGCCGCACCTGTAGCAAAGACATGCAGACAGGCGGACGTCGAATTCGAGCTCCGAGAAGTCCCAAGAACCCAGCTTGAGGAAGCTATCATGGAAGCAAACGAGGATGTAAAAGTGAATGGAATGATGAGCTACTTTCCTGTGTTTGGAGGAACCCAGGATCAGTATCTACAGAATCTGGTGGATATAAACAAGGATGTTGAGGTATATTAATGTATTGTATATGTGTGGTCGCGTGGGGGTGAAAGAGTGGGTCGTCGCCCCATTGATACGAGACTAACGTTCGTCCTGTAGGGCCTGTCACATCAATGTCGAGTAAACATGTATCATAATGTACGATTCCTGGATTCGGAGAAAACGCAGAAGTGTATCATACCTTGCACTCCATTAGCTGTCATAAAGGTATGCATCTACATGTGTGGTCTGCGTGCTGGGTTTTGGTATCGTCACGCTATATGCACCCTAGATATTGGAATATGTTGGAGTATACAGCAAAATTCTTCCATATGGTAACAGGCTGTACGGCAAAACCATCACAGTCATCAATCGTTCTGAAGTTGTAGGAAGACCGTTAGCAGCTCTGTTGGCAAACGACGGAGCCAAAGTCTTTTCAGTCGATGAACATGGGCTACTAGAATTCCATAGAGGACAAGGTCTAAAGTTGAGAAAGCACGAGGTCCGTTAGCATTTCCGTGACCTGGAGCTAAACTCGCAGGAGAGAAGCAGAGAAACTTTTGATTCGCTTGATGCTCAAACTCCATCGGTATCTCATAGGTCTTTGAAACAACATTTACATTAGACCAAGCGCTCGGAAGCTCGGACGTTGTCATCACCGGTGTACCAAGCGACAAATACAAAGTTGACACGTCAAAACTAAAAGATGGGGTCATCGCAATTAATTTCTCTTCAGCCAAAAACTTTTATGACGATATAACATCAAAAGCCTCCATTTTTGTAGCATCTATTGGGAAGGTCACGGTTGCAATGCTATTGAGGAATTTGTTAAGAGTAGCTGAGAATCAAGCTGTAGCTAGAGGGGAAGAGAGAAATTTATATGGCCCATGATGGTGTCGGGAGTTTGCATAAATGTTTTTGGGCAGAGGAATTGACTCGGGAGGAAGACTGTCTACATTTAGAGCCATCGATTCGTGACATAGAAAAAAACTCTTCTTCGTTGGAGTAGTTCCCATTTAATAGAATACCACACTCATATAGAGAGTTTTGATAGGCGCAAAATAGACGTGCAGACATTATTCTAGTGTACCATTGCCACTAGAAGCGCGCCGTTATGCTCAGATGTCCCAATCGGTCCAAACGCGAGGTGAGATAATGAGAGTGAACCTCACCAAATCGAAGCCACGTCGTTACAGGGTTCTCTATCATAGCACTCCATATCACAATGGTTTATCTCACCGGCAATCTGCGGAGATTGCATCACATATATACAAGCAGATGATGACGCAGAAATATACATCACCAAACAGTCATAATAACAATTGTTCATGGGCGCTATGGATTCCTCAGTTGTGTCATCCGCTTGAGTAATTCGTCGTCCTCATCCAGCGTAACATGAGTCGATGGCAGTTTTCCTTTGTGCGCATTCGGCATCTATGTTTCGCAGGGACCCCAGTTGGTCACGATATGATAAAACTCTTTATGCGCCTTCACAAGACACTTACTGCCTGGCCAACCGATATTCCGATTTCATCCTTTGAAAAAACGATAGCAAAAGCTTCAGCCTCCGGCCTGCTTTGATGGACACGGGCCTTTTCCAAACCACAAAAACATACCAGGACTTGGTTCATGACATTTTCTGATTCCTCCTCATCGTCGTCTTCATCTAACCCGTCAACAGTATCGTTCTACGCATAAATGACCTTTAGTTTGTTGCACAAAGGTCGAAACACGCAGTGGAAGTGCACCATAATGTCCTCCTTCATATCCATCTTCATCGACTCTTGCTGGAACTGCATCATAGCACTCTGCATCTTTTGTAAATCCACCTGCTTGTTGCCAGCTTTCATAGCAGCCGTTGATCCCTTTATAGCATTGCTCATTGCCGACTGTGATGCCATCGCTGTCGCTCTGTGTGATATTCCAGAAACTTGGGCAGACATACTATGTGATTTTTGCTTCTGGGTTCGTATCCGTATGAGTTGTTTGGCGAGGGTCTTGCACAATGCTGTATTTCCGCTCTAGACAATTGAGAGGTTCTTTTAAGACTTTGTGCTATGGCGCTTTCTTACTAACAGCCTTATCGTGCTTTGGCAGCCTTCTTGATATCTGCTTCTAGTTGCTTCTCTTGTTTCTCGAGTTGTTGCCGATCACGTTCAAGATCTCTGGTGACTCCTACATTGATATACTAGAAAGTTACGACATGCTGTGCCTCTAGGGAGCAGCACTTTGCGGAGGCTTCATGTTCTATGGCTCCGCCGTGTACTGATGTCGAAGATATAATTTGAACGACAATTGATTCCAGACAGACGAAAATGGCGGCGACTAAGAGCGCATACTGACGAGCGAGCCATTACCTCGCAAGTCCCTCTAGCCAATTGTTTGTTGATGGGAGATGTCAGCAAGGCACAAGAATTGGACTCAGAAACTGTACCTGTTGCTGACGAGCAATCTCCCGAGGAGTAGGTGGACTGAAGAAGTTGGTTACACTCTCCATTGCAGCCTTGTCTTGGTCTGAAGGCTGATCTGAAATCTCGCTGGTTGATCCGACGGTCGCAGTAGGGAACGGTACGGTGTCGATCCTACAACCTCGATGACTGCCTTCAAAACCGAATACCAGGCGAGTGCACACCTTGATTACTGCAAAGTTTCATGCTGACCTCTCGTGATTCCGCCTATTGGGCTCTTGATCGCATTCACATCAACACACATTGCATCTATAACGATATAGAGGGAGTATACATGGAAACAACCGCCACCGCCTCGTACGGTATCCTTCACGTCATCCCTCATACGACATAGAGCCCCGCAGCCCGCTTTGGCCAATTCATTGCATTCACCCTCCATCGCCACATCCCCTATACGAAAAGTAGCGGTATTAAAGCATTCAGATGCCGTTCAAGCTACTCCAATAGTGACCGAGTCTGAAGTACAAGCATCAGTACCGCCGCCTTCATCTGCTATACAAACAAGTCCTAGAGACGCGCGTCCAGGACCTAATAATCAAAAACAGCAATTTCCACATACAGTGGAAAGACCAGCCAGAGAGAGACATTATGAGCATTTTAGAACAGGGAAACAGTCGCTGCCATCGAGTAGAGGGTTCGCGAGCTATATGTCTGCCAAACAGCTGGTTGATAGAGCTATGCATCGATTCGAGACTGAGTATTCCCGAGAGGTATGTCTTGACAGTGTTCCTAATCCGTTAGTACACCGGCCTAGTACTTGAACTCAAACTGAAACTCCTAGTTTGTTAATTGGGACTCAATTATGTCCAAGTCTCCATCACCACTAGGCAGAGATATGCATGCTGTGAGTGTCACGACGGCTCCAGCTGCTGCGGCAAGTACCGGCACTAAACCTATCGTGGTCCAAACAACCGAAACGCAATCTTCACCGTGCATAGAGTCAACGATTCAACCAACGATTGCCACCAGGAGCGGCATTACCAAAACCTCGCCGTCTCGAACAGTAACAGTTCCAAGCACAAACATTACCACCAGAGCGAAAGTACCCACAGTATCATCAGATCATCAGCCGGTAACAGCGGTAACGGCAACGGTCCCGTCTCTACAAAAGGTAGCCTTCGAGCTTTTGCCACCAGCGGGCATTTCCGAGAAACAAGCACACGTCCAATATGAGAAGAGACACTATAGACCCATATTATTTGCAAAAGATGACGTACAACTCTCAATGGAGGCATCAGAGACTGAGATGAAGAGATTAGTTGCCCATGCTGCTGAAACTGTCCAGATGGCTCCGGAGAGAAGGTTTGTTACAGATAAGGCGCCGCATGAGCATAGTTCTAATGTTTTGGGTACGACTGTGCAGCAACCGAATATGTTCCAGCTTGCTCAGGATTTGCTAAAGTCCGTGCGAGAACGGCGTAGTGTGTGATGGATGGGGGAGTGCCTCTCGTTTCAGATTTGTTTCTGGGATTGAGGAACCACGACACCTTTGCGGTGATTAGTTCGTTTGTGGGTAAAGTAAGGGGATCGTTTATGGTACTCCCATGTAAATATCTTCGCTGTGGACTATCAGGCAGATTGGGTTTGGCAATAACTTGTTATAATACATTAGTACATTATGTATGTGATATCACCAAAATGACCATGGCAGCCTCGAAATCTAGGACGACAATGCCTTTTGTCTAAAAAATACGGCAGAAGTGAGGTGATGCTGAGCGAGGGGTCAGCAGTGACGCCCGAGGACACTGGCTATTACTCACGCTTCAGCCAAGAATATATCTTCAGTAATTGGAGCTGAAAATTATTTGTGGACTGTTGTGAGTGGACATCCTTGGCAAAATCTCAACGATGTATACTCACGTGGTAGACTCATATTGGCAGTTTTGTCTGCTCCAATGATCTTCATTGCTATGTTCACATTACCGAGGGTTGCAACATCATCACACACGAAGAAACACTGTGAATAAAGGCTGTTCATGTGTGAATTTACCTTCTTGATACTGGATCAGCGAGATCTGTCCGGTATCCAAACGATCGAATGTGCCAAAGAGTGATTTCAAATCTTGAGTACTGAAGAACGATTGGGCCTATGTTTCGATTTGATGCGGTTCGATGCATTGATCGTGCACCATGCACTGAACGGTTAAAAGGACGTACAGACCCATCTCGACTGATTTCGGATAGTCGACTCACTAAGAATGCCTGCACATTCTCTATTTGATGGGGGCATAAGTTCAGACTCCCAACTACTCTGCCATACGTGGGGGAACAGGAGGAATTATGATACAAATACCTGGTTGGTGATAAAGTACTTCGGCGGTTAGACGCTCTAATAGTGCTGGAAGTTGATGCTTCTCGAGATATTCTTGAGCTGAGCTGATGTTTGACATTGTGCGGTACGTAGAACATGGGTAGCGGTTCTCTTTGTTGCTTGACATGTCTGTCATCAACAACTAGCCATTACTTGACTTGATGAGAAGACGCGGAACGCAGAGAATTGTCATTGACAAGGTAGCGCACAACGCTGTGTCAGGAGCGTTATCGCTATTGTTGAGAGAGCAACAGACTGGGTTGTCGAGCTGCGAATGAGACTTATTCTTCATCTGTTTCTGCCTTTCAATCTAGGACTGTAATACAGTACAAAGAATGCCGTTTAGACCTAGTTCATTGGGACACAGGCTAAGAGCGAATACCGCCGGATACACCTTGTATCTCATAACTTGCTCGAGGTTATGCCACCCGTCGACTATTGTCCACACTTGGATCACGCCCCACGACGACTTTTGTTGCAGAGTTCGCCGGTTGCGTTGGCGAGACGTCGGCAAGCTGCCGTTTCTTGGACCGTGTCGTGTTCCGGCTTGATGCCAGTTCCCCTGTCTTGGCAGCTGCTGCTGGACGTGACGCAAGAACCTCTTGTGTGATCTTCCACGGAGCTGGCATATGAGGAAGGCCGCCTTGCGGAAAGGTAGATGTGAGTGACGAACGTGATATTGGTGATCGGAAGAATCTTATCACGGTATACGCCACTCAATATCCACCATACTTAGTTCCTCATCGCCACCGCAGCAACTACTGGTGGCCCTGAACGCGCTCCGCCAGTAGTTCTAGGACAACAAAAACCAGAGAGTATCCACACAAGATATGTCACCCTTTGGTCAAAAGCCTACAACCTTGATAGTATTGTCGGGATAAAAGCAAAATGCCA
>QEAN01000178.1:0-17559 GCA_006535955.1 Synchytrium endobioticum | reverse complement strand
AACCCTCAACATCCAAGCCCATTGGTGCCGGGTGACTACCGGTTTAATAGGCGATACACCAGGATAGTTGCTGTTGATCCTGGTATCAACAACTTGGTGAGCCTAGTACGCGCTACCAACGGGTTTGACTATGACGACAAGGATGACGAAATGAAGTAAGCATTGCTGATTTCCGAGTTAGCGTTCTTTTTCGACATCGCGCGTTTGAGTCGCATACCAGACAGGGTGTCTAACCGTAGGCTTTCTGTTCCGTAGGGGCAAGAGGCAAATATGTAAAAAAACTCGAAAAAGAATTGTGAGGAACGGGATACAGTTGACATCTGATGCACTCCGCATATTCACAAGTAACATTTACCAGTAAGACTTGGTTCACTGTCCCATAGTAGTTGATACTCATTTCCATGAAGCACCACTGCTTCGACGTTGTTCAAAGACTAGTAAGCTTTAAGATTATACGCTTAAAAAGACAACGTCCAAGAAAATCCAGGTCAATATAGGAAGGGGCCGCCTGGGCTACATTGTCTTGCGGTCTACTCTGGCGGCATATAACCCCTGCTGAGTGTTAGCTCAGGTTATTGAGATCCTCTCCTTATTAGTGTCTTCTTGTAGTCGTTTTCGGAAAGAATGTATTGAAGAAATCACGGGATACAATCTCTTTTTAGGCATGTTTCAGGTTTCAGGTCACCAGATGTGGCTCCCATCTCTGCAACCCCAACAGAGATTTGCTGAACAATTAAGTAACAACGTTCATGCAGGCCGCCGTATTGTATTACGCTGCTATGCTGGCTCTCATGATCGCATCATTCCAGACTCAGCTTCCAATGGCGTGTGCAAGTGAAGTGGGCCTGTCAAAATTTCAGAGTCTTGAGGCAAGTTCATCGCTGCGCATGTTATATATGAATGCGATGAACCGACTCTTTTTTGGCTCCAAAAGCAGAGGGCGCCTGCTACTACTTCTCTCGACCATTACGGCCATTACGCCGAAGCAGACAACGTCAGATCAGCATCGCCCATCAGGAGCAACATGCGCAACCTTCAGAAAAGAGGCCCTGTTAAGAAGGAATTGAAACGGCTATGGCGAGTCATTAAACGCACTGTAAAAGTGTACGGATCCTTTATTACTCACTTTCCATCATTTTTGCACGTCTTCTTACCCTCTTACCACACGCAACAGCGTCGTAGCAATAACGGTTGGGTTTGCACTCACATCTGCGACTGCCGTGCCCGTCAGTTTGTCCATGTATCTGCTTGGAGGCGCCATGTGGTCTTTAGCAGTGGGAGCTGTGCTCATAATGCTGAGTCGTGCTATCTTGACAACTTTGTCCTTCCACCTGATTGTGAATGGGAGAAGTGAATGTCCGAAATGGCTTTGGCCGCTTCTCATTCTTGACCCGATGTTAGTTAATGTCATCCTGAGCTTTAAGTCGTAGCCGGTGGGAAATGTCGTAATATTTAGCTCACATGTGTAGAGACTTTGATAGTACATGTGAATTGATAGATGTATTGCCTATTTAGCAAGAGTTTTTGAACTTGTAGGTTGTCACAAACGTGACGGTCGTGTCATCACACGATGACACTGCCAAGCCATCGATCTGACAAGACCTTGTCCAAAAAGGTCTGGGTGGCGATAGTTCTACACCACCAAAACCATCGGACACGTCTGACAGGTTGTGTGGTATATAAAGGCGAAAAGTTGCATTTTATTCTCCTTAAATGTTTCAACTCCTCGTCATAAGCTTACACAACCTTCCAGTGACATAGGTCAGGCTTCCCTTTTTATACCCCTCGTCCCAAACACGTCAACGGACGTGTGGGTATTGCCTCACACTTTCATGACAACCTGTCATGTGAATATGAGTATGTGTTTAAAGTTTTGGCGTGTCGAAACATTCTGCTCAAAATCAGGCTTTGTAGAGTGCCATGCAGTGTTCCAGTTTACGATGAGGTCAACTTTGATCATTTCGACGCCTGCCAATTTATTACTGTGTCCAAAATATGCTTGCAACTTAGCTAGGGTTTCGTACCAAGATTATGTAGAGTTGACTGGCAGCTTTCCTTTTAAAGCCTTTCTGCGCCTATACCATCTAATAATTACCAAAATAGCTCTGCTCGCCCTGGCCAGAAGCTCTTTTTCATTGAGCAATCTCTCAAAGATCAACTCCGGGGTGACAGTTGAGGGGAGAAGATCGTACCCGCGTTCTTTGTAGACTTCAACAGGAGATTTCACATTCTCTTTCCTAACAGTATCAATAGCATAATCCTTGTCGTTGAGTAAGTAGTTTCCCGGTTTCGCGTAGGGAGTAGGGTACTGCACGAGGTTGACACCGGCGTACTGGTTATCCAGCCAATTGATGTTGTATACTACAAATTGTTGACCGTCATAGTATGCACATGCGGACGTGACGTGGAATTGTGAGATGGTATGCAGCGGCGAGGAGGTACAACAAACCAGCACGACTCGATGTTGGTTCCTGAAGGTGAACTCATGGTACGTATCAGTATATAGCGTCGCTTTAAGCGGTTTGGATGGGGCTATGGTTTTGAAAAGGGCGGCGCTGAATGGGTTATGGTATGGAGCGGGTACGAATATGAGCAATTCGGTGATTGGCCATGCGGACTTTGTGACGACTTTTGTGATGATGTCAGAAGCGATGATGGACCTGTAGTGATGGAGTAGATACTTGAGGGTAGGGAAGGACAGAGACCCGGTGAATAGGGCGCAAATTTCCCGTTCTAGCCGCTGTTCGTACAGGGAGTGCATTCGCAAAAGCTTCTAAGATGGCGGCAGCAGTCTGCTTTGGGCGATGGGGGTTGCAGTAATGCAGAGAGCGAGACAAGAGAGTTGGATGAGTGTAGGTCCGAGTCTGCAGCGGTCTGGAATCAATTCATGCTACATTTCTCCGTACCAAAAAGTAGAGAGCATCGTGGCGGTCACTAAGCACATCAATAAGCGGATATAACACCCACTTGACAATTCGACAATGTTTCTGGACGGCTTGCGATTGCCCTAGCAGTAGGCTGCCTCGCTGGCTGGCTGGCTGGCTGGCTGGCTGGCTGCAGTCTCGGCGCAAACATGTCCTTGTGCCCCCGCTCGTCCAAACGCCGCCCAGCAGGGACTCAAGGACGCACTCGCATCAGCACGGCCGCCGTCAGATCAGCCCGTACCGAACTCGTCTGCTCCTCCGCTGCATGCCGATGCAGCTTGGGAAATTGTTTTGTATACAGCAGACAGGCCAGCCGCACGCCACGTCACGATGGTGAAGTGATATGCAATAGTAGCAACCATGTCATCGTCTTCACCAGCTGCCCCGTGCTTGTCTGCTGGCCTTCCGCCTGCTGCTTCTGCTACTGCTACTGCTACTGCTGCCTCCTCCTCCCCCTCGTCATCATCATCACCGACCAATGCCCATCTTCCGCATGTGCATGCAACTGAAACCAGTAGCACCACTCTCACCACTCACACCATACCACCAACCATTGCTCACTGTAGTGCCACCCACCCCCATACAAATCCATTTAGCACCGGCACCCCCCACACCAAGTCTGCCACCACTTCCCCCCACCATCAACATCATCACCCACAACCAAACCCTGACCCAGACCCTCTCCCTGATGGACAAGATGCCGATTACACTACACGATACTTTGACGAAAGGAGGCATGAAGCCTGTGCACGACCAATGCATGCGTGCGGTGGAAGCAGTAAAAGAAGTATCACCACTGCCTATCCCTGCACCCACTACTGCCACCACCACCAACAACAATTACTGCAAGGTGACCTCCAAGACTGGCGCATGAGAGAACGGTTGAAGACCGTCTCAGGCGCCCTAGTACTATGTCTCAACATTGGCGTAGATCCGCCTGATATTGTCAAAACTTCTCCTTGTGCAAAACTAGAGTGTTGGGTGGATCCATTCAGTATCGCCCCCACTCGAAAAGCATTGGAACAAATAGGCCAAAACTTACAAGCACAATACGAAGCATGGCAACCCAAAGCTAGATATAGACTTTCGTTGGATCCATCTGTCGAAGAAACAAAGAAACTGTGTTTGAATGTGAGAAAGAATGCCAAAGACGAAAGGATACTGTTTCATTACAATGGTCACGGAGTACCGCGACCTACCCCCGGTGGTGAGATATGGGTCTTCAACAAACAATACACTCAGTATATACCGGTCTCTATATACGATTTACAAAGTTGGCTGGGTTCCCCTTGTATCTTCGTTTTTGACTGTAAGTACCATCATGAAGTCCTGGCATCCTCGCCGTGCTCAAAAGAACCCCCCTCCCAGGAAAGAGTATCCCCACTTTTTGCAATGTTGGTTGTTTCTCATGCAAATTCAATCAATCAATTATAGGCTCCAATGCTGGAAATATATTGTTGGCATTCAATCGTTTTGCTGAGCAGCGAGACGCTGAAGCTCAACGGCAAATAGATGCAGCGGCATCAAATCCTTCAAATCCCCCCCCTGTAAACGTCCCACTACCATATACGCCCTTCAAAGAATGTATACAACTAGCTGCATGCAGATCCACCGAAATATTGCCCATGAATCCGGATCTACCAGCCGACCTATTCTCATGTTGTCTCACAACACCCATTGAAATCGCATTACGATGGTTTATAACTCAAAATCCATTATTGACAAATATAACGATTGATATGATTATGAAGATACCCGGTAAACTGAATGACAGAAGGACTCCATTAGGTGAATTGAACTGGATTTTCACCGCTATTACTGATACTATAGCTTGGAATGTACTGCCTCATGATGTATTCAAAAAGTTATTCAGACAGGATTTGATGGTCGCTGCTCTGTTTAGAAACTTTTTGCTGGCGGATAGGATCATGAGATTCTACAATTGTACTCCAATGTCCTCACCACAGTTGCAGCCTACATTCCAACATCCATTATGGCAAGGCAAGCCTTGGCTTTGCCGTCCCAAATCGGGTCTTGCTGCGGCGCCCCACCATTAGAATGATGCTAATGCCTTTTACCAAATGTAGCATGGGATTTGGCTGCTGATATGTGCTTGGCACAGCTACCAGTCCTGTTGGCTGCTCAAGATGGTGGACTCCCGCACGATTACAAGCCATGCAGCTTCTTTGCCGAACAGTTGACAGCATTTGAAGTTTGGCTATCAAAAGGCCCAATATCCACGTCGCCTCCGGAACAACTGCCTATTGTACTACAGGTTTTATTATCACAAAACCATCGACTACGGGCTCTAATGCTACTGTCTCGCTTTTTGGACCTTGGCCCATGGGCAGTACATCTAGCCCTCTCGGTAGGAATCTTTCCATACGTCTTGAAACTGTTACAATCACCAGCCGCTGATTTGAAGCCAGTACTTGTATTTATATGGGCCAAAATATTAGCTGTTGACAGATCATGTCAACAGGACTTGCTCAAGGATAATGGATATACATATTTCATCAATATTCTAAGCACTGATTCGGCCATGCCACCAATACCTAATTTATCAGAACATCGAGCCATGTGCTCTTTTATACTATCTGTATTCTGTCACAACTTTCGAGCTGGACAAGCAGCATGTCTTCGAAACGATTTATTACCCGCTTTAATACCGCATTTATCTGATCCTGATCCTCTTCTACGACAATGGGCATGCCTCAGCCTCGAAAAGCTGTGGGAGGGCTATAGTGATGCTAAATGGACCGGCATCAAGGATAATGTACACGAAAAGCTATGCGGCATGTTGACAGATCCCGTACCTGAAGTCAGAGCCGCCGCCTTGTTTGCTGTCGGGGCACTAATAGGCGATTTAGATAAAACAGAACAAGTAGCCAGTGCTGAGCAATCTATAGGCATAGCTATATTGGCTGCAACTGGTGATGCTTCCCCTATATGCAGAAAGGAATTGGTCGTAGCCTTATCACGAATCGTTCAAGAGAATGTGTCCAAGTTTGTCACAGCAGCTTATGAATTAATCGAAGAAGATCGAAGAAGAGCGCTGTCACAGGTCAAGGGAGCTAAATCCAATGGTGGTTCTGTCGACAGAAAGACCAGCGACTCTTTATATAGGTTGACTGGTGCTTCGTCTGTGTATGGATGTCTGTGGAAGGTATTACTAAACTTGTCCGTCGACCCATTTCCGGATGTATCGGAGTTGGGATGTCGTGTTGTGGATACAGTAAATTTGAAATTGTTGTCTTCCTCATTAGTCGAATCACCGTCAGCGGTCCTAGCTACCGCCCTGCCATTACCGACCCCACGAGCATCGCATCCGCTGATACCGACTGCGTCATCATCACCGTTACCATCGAATTCCAGGAATTCAACCACATTGTCATTATCAAGTGTACCAGCGACCGCCGCAAGCAGTAGTAAAGACCTGAAGCGATCATCGTCATTTGTGAATACCATGCGTGCCTTGACCGGCTTCAAGACTACACAATCATATGAAAACATATCAGCTGATGCTGCTGCACAAAAGCATATAGGAGGACAACTGAATGGTGAAATACGGCGTCATACAAGACCGCCCAGTATAAATTCCGCATCATATACTTCTGCAAATTCGTTTGGAACACACACCTCGTTAGGAAATAGTCTGCATATAGGAGCTGCGGGTTCATCAACTCATTCACAGTCAGGGTCACCTATAACTAGAGACAAGTCGTCAGATGGTGCGAGTATAAATAGTGACAAGGAGTTGGGTATACCTTTGCATTCAAGCTTTTTTGAATGGAGCTGTGAATATTTCGCTGAACCACAGTATCGATTGCCAGAGATTGAGGAGCCGGGCAGTATGAGGTACACGGAGAGGATGTGGAGGAAGAGGAGGAATGAGAGGTTGATTGCCGAAACCGAGAATGCCAGACGCGTGGCTCGTATGTTGTATTTGCTTGCCAGGGTGCAAGCGCCATACGAGGATGCTTACATAGTTTTTTACACATTTTTTTTCCTTCTTTCAATTAGCGCATCACCGATTTGACGAGATAATCAATATCCTACATTCAGATCCAGCACCCGCGGCTGTGTTGGCGTTTCATCAATTTGAACCCCACATAGCGGTAGCTGATAACCAAGATGAGGTGGTGATTTACGGATGGGACGACAATATGCGGCTTAATACAATCAAAAATTTCAATCCTTTGGGTTCTCGAATTACAAGTCTGAGGTTTATAAATGAGGATGATAACGGGCTATTGCTCATGGGTTCTGGTAAGAGGAGACGGCCATGACTGTCTCTGAGTTTTGTATGAGCTTGCTAAAATCAAATTGATTAGATGAGGGAATCATTAGAATATACCGACGATATGAATATATAGGGAGTCATGAACTGGTGACTGCTTGGCGAGCATTGACTGATTTGCTACCCAGTATGAGGGGTAGTGGTCTTGTCACTGATTGGCAACAGTCGACTGGTACTCTACTAGTTTCAGGTGATGTAAGACAGATTAGGATATGGGACGTTGAAAGAGAGGCTTGCGTGCAAGTAAGCATTCGTCATTTTCTCTGTCCCTTTGTGTGTCGATGGCTGACACCAAGATTTGACATAGGATTTACCAACCAAATCACAAGTATGTGTGACGTCTCTAGCGAGTGACAAGACATCTGGTAATTTGATTGTTGCTGGGTGTGGAGATGGAAGTATCAGACTGTACGATCGCCGAATTGCTTCCAAAGAGGCGTAAGTGCCATTTCGATGCTTTTTTTGGGCCATTTGTCAACACGTCTTTTATACGACGTCATCAACTAGTCATGTAGCAGTTCTGACAGATCATCGGAAATGGGTTGTCAATGTCCAACTTCAACCTGGGTCCCATCGAGATGTACTATCAGGTAGTCAAGATGGGGATATTCGGCTATGGGATTTAGGGCAACGAAAGTGTACAAAAACTATTGAACCGTTTCCAGGGCTTGAGTTGACTGCATTGGCCTTACATGACAATGCTGCATTGATTGCATGGTAGGTTGATACGTTGATTGGCACGGGTGACGGGACCAACACATCTTTCCTACATAGTGGTTCAAACTCACATCAATTGCGGGTGTACAACACGCAGTTCCAACCACTTGGGTACATGAGGCTCCACGATTCGGTGGTCTTCGCACCACGAGCAGGTCCCGTATCGTCGATTGCGTTTCATGCCTATAAACCGATTCTGGCCGCCGGATCGATTACGGGCGGCTCCGTGACCTTGTTTGGACAACCGCATCATTTACATCCTTCTGCCGTTGGTGGCCATACTAACACGCATCGTGGTTATAACCACAGGTGACCGTGCCTGCATGGCATTTTGCATGAGCTTTTTCATCTTTGTATTGTTAGATCTTTGTTTAATAATTCCTATAGCATGATCATCATTTCTACAAAGAATCACGTTGCATGTCAGTATGTACAAATCCTCACGTGACTGTCCAGATCTACATGACCTTACGCCATCACAGGCAATGGCGCCGTCGTGCGCGACAACCCCCCTCCTCTAAGATATGAATCAATACGCAGCCATCTCAGCAGCCATTTCCCCCTCGAGTTCAAACAGCTGCTGTCGTTCTCTCAAAATTAAGCTCTTGCCCTCATCCCTCAGCTTCTTCGCCATGCCCGTGACATGGTGGTCCGCGCCATTATACGTCGTAGAGTTATGCACAATCAGCTCCAAGTCCATCTGGAACTGCGCAATAGTTTTGTACTTGAGCGCGCTTATTTTCTACCCATGGAGCCGTATTCAGTGCACAGAACACGGAACAAGAAACACTACCAACGCGATGCATACATCTCGCATGACCTCCAGCGTCATGGGCGTGTGGATGATGGTGTTGTATCCCGGGATCTTTGGTATTTGCAGGAAATCATAGAAACTCGTCTTGTTAATGAGCGCCTTGATTATGTTTTCGAGAATTTTGTGGAAGCTGATTTGAGGATTCGCCCGGCGACGTGGCTGGGATGCTCGCGCTGACGGCGAAAAGTCGTCCATGTCGCCAATCGTGCCCCTGATTTTGTGTGTGTGTGTGTGAGTGTGGATATACCCCCATCAGGCGGAGGGACCATGCGAAGAGGCGGCTATTATAAGGGATACGTGCCTTCGTCTCTTGCTTACAGCCGCACCAGAATCCGGATGCTTCCTGGGTTGTGCCAGCAGCACCCCATCGGCGTCGACTTCACCGCCGCCCTTGATTTCATCAACAATTGTGGACAAGAGACTCCGCTGGTCCGCCGGCCTATATACTCTGCAAATCAACATCCTGTGTTCATGGCGCTTACGAGACCACTTACGTGGCATCACCGGGAATAGAGCCCCGGTATCTCATATACGTGGCAATGACTTGAGGATCTTGTACAATCTCAGCCTTCCAAGTCGGTTGACCATAGCTATCACGGACCTAGCATAATGTCGTCAACCATCATCAAATACAAAGAACCATTCAAACAAAGCTCACTCGTCGCTTGATGAACAATGTTTTTCCGCGAGCCACACTACGGCCATCATCCAGCGAGCCAGCAGCCGGCGACATGGGCCCATTATTGCCAAGATTCCACGAGGCAGCTGGTGAAGCTGCTCCTGAATATCGTCCACTGCTACTGGTGCCACCACCCATTTGTCGCCTACGATCGGCTTCCTCAGCCTGCCACTGCTTACGAGCAGATTTGGTGGCCTTGTTGTAATCCATCTGCATATGATAGTCATCTAATTCCGGTTCCTGAACTGACGATAGGGATTGGGTTTGTGTTTCCCACACATGCTTGATCTGTTGTCCTGCCGTGTGTCAGTGCTCGATAAAGGTGCACAAGCAGACATCGCGGAATACTAATGTGCGTGATACTGATACACGACAACTCACAAAATCATTGTACATTTTATTTTCGGTAGCCACCGAGTACTTGGCATTTGGTCTAGCCTTTGACACACCACGACCTTGTACTTGATCCAAACTTTCACCAGGTCTCAAAAACACTTCCTTTGCAGAGGTTCTGACGAAGCTAAAACCTTCCCCACGGCCTGTCGGATCCCCTGCACCATGTAGTTTGACTCTCGCTTTGCCCTAGTTTCACAATGACAGCATTGCGTGAAATGTAACACAACACGGTCCGCGCATGCGCATGCATTGCCTTCATCTACCTGTGCAGCCAGTCGGAATGTCTTGGTCAAATTCCATGGTGCTACTCGTATCTGCAAATCTGTAGTCTCCTCCTCATCGTCTTCCCCATCGTCATCATCGTCACCCTTCTTGTTTGAAAAGCTGAGGTTGTTGTCATTCAACCACTGAGCCCAAGCCCGAGACGCTTCAATCAGACAAATCTATCAAATTCGATTATTGGCTTATGTATTGAAGCCCACAGAACCGGAGCACGACACTATGAGTTCCAAACTCACATGATTTGGGTTGATTGGATTGAGGAATTCCGAGTCAATCTTGTCTTTTGGAAGGGACGCCTCAAGTTCATATGTCCCAATTTGATTCTTCTTACTAAACTTGGCAAATCCTTTGAATCGTTGTCGCAGCTGAGCTTCAGCTGTACCTGGAAAGGCGTTCAACAAGTTTTGTGTGTAATTTGTTTCTAACTCCTTTTGTCTGCGCTTGATAACTTGTCGATACATCCATATCGTCATGTGATTTTTCACCATGTTTAATAGCTTGCGGCCTCGTGGTTTAGGCACTTCTGCTTGCGGGAAAAGCTGACCAACGACAAACGTCAACGGTAGCTCTCGTATATAATATTTGGTTTTGCCCAGCATTGAATCTTGCCAAGACCTCGTTCTACAGTGCACGCCGTTTGTTTAGCGAGGTACCCACCAAGGCCCACATACGGTCTAGTACTTGCCGAATCAAGAGAAAATCAGTAGTACAGGGCTTATGAGGAAATATAGGGGCCCGCACAAGATCCGTATATAGCATTTGAATTGTCTGGCCTGGTTCCACTTGACCAAACAATTCAAAAGGCGAGCGATCCGATGGCTCAAGCAATTTAGGTTCACCAATCGCCAGCTATGATAAGATGATTGTTGAAATGAAGCATATTCCTGCCTGACGAGTAACCTGTCTTACATCTGGAACATAGGTGTCCCTGTCGTCGTTTTTTCTGTAATAATTCTGTATCAGGGCGCCCATGCCCACATTCATCATGATGGGAGGGTATTCTTCGCTGTATTCCAGCAAGACGTAATCCGAGCCATCTTTCAAAGTCAGCTCTGTTGAACTTTGAGGTATGACAGCTTCCTTCTTCTTCATCTTCTTGGCCTTGTTTTTGACGCGCGAGAAATGGATGGTCTCACCAATATTCGCAAAAAATTGGGGTCGGTGAAAGTATCTTAATTCCTTGACGGACAGTGTCGTCTTGACCTATGTCTCGCGGCGTCGGAGTCAGTGTTGGCGAAGAAAATTCAGTGTGGGGACGAACTAAAAACATACATATGGATACTGTAGTCGCACCGCGGGTATGGAATGTTGCAATACAGCAGGACCAATTACTTGCCGAATAGTTGCAGCTTGTTTAGCTTCAGCCGATGAATACTCGTGATCGTTGGAAATGTTGAACTTGTCAATCCTTGTGACACCTGCTCCGGTCTAAGCAATGAACGGAGTAAGCACAGGTCCCCATCGAATACAGCCGCACAATATTGCACACCTGCACAGCTCGAGTAGTGCTGCGAAGCTCTTGGGTTCCTATAGACGTGGAAGTAGATGTTTGAGACAAGTTATGGTAACTTTCTGCAGGTGCTCCCTACCTGCACCGGAGCTGTTTGTGACTCGACTAGCTCTTTTTATTCTAGCGAGTTTCTCTTGAGCGACATTCTCGTCCCATATGATGCCATCTTCCCAATTAAGCTCCTGCAGCGCCATATTACGAAAGAAGCGATTTGCAACAAGGCTAGTGTCGCAGCAGACGGAGTGAGAGAGCAAAAAGTAATGCGTGTGAAGGATTAACGCTTACGGATCTACAGCAAACCCCACGATCCTCTTGCCTTCTTCCAGCTGTTCGATTGCTTCATCCCATTCATCTAGGTCCACAATGTCATAATCTTGGACAATCTGAGCTGGGAAAAGCACATTAGCGTGGAATTACCGGCGTCAGTGAAAATTCACGTACGAGTAGTGAAGAAGACTCCTCAGCGGAACCATCCAGGGTTGGTTTGGATGTTTCAGGTATCACTTCAATCTCGTCTTCTTCTTCGGGAACTTGTCCATTGAAGGGAGCATTGAGAACTTGACGATCGTCATGATCGACCTTGAATTGATTTTCCATCCGAGCTACATCAAGACGTTCAAGGTCTTTACAGCGGAATTCGTGGTACAAGATGGCGTACCTCGCTTGACGGGTCTCCGTTCCCTTGGTTTAATGGCATAACGCGTGCCGAATGCTTCCGAGAACTTTACAGGTTCATGATTGCCAGATACTTCAGTCACTTTGGGGGGATACATTCTGACTGGTTTGGGTTGCATCTGCATGTAATACTGTTGCTCCTGTTGCTGTTGCTGTAGTAATTGTTGGGGAGCAAATGGTTGTCGTTGATAGGTAGGTTGAGAATGCATTGCAAAAGGAGGCGGATCAGGCAATGGAGCAGCATATAACGGATACTGCTGTTGGTGTTCATTAGGATCATCGATAACTTCGGTTTCGTCTTGAAAATCCACGGCATCTGTTGGATAATCTTATCAGCTGCAGCGAAAAGGGAGGATCGACAGCATGCATGCATGACAGGGACTGGATGGTGTCTCGGTGTATACCTGAACGCGGTTGCACTCCGCCAGCCTGTTGGGATCCGGATGCAGTGTTGGGGCCGGCAGCGAACATGGCATCGGCGCCAAGGAAGCCACTGAGATAAGCTCCAGCTTGGTCATCATGGATTGACTCCTTCAACTCCTACATGAATGATTGTGGTCCGTTGTCAGCACAATGATGAAGCAGGCACTAATGCGACGGCGATGCACAATGCACTTACTTGTGGCAGGTCCGAGTCCTGGGTGAAGATGACAGATAGGCCAATCTTAGAGGAAGCGCCCGCCATGATGGGCCGTACTACGTAGTGCCCGTTCTATGTCATACACACTAGCAGCGTACGGCCGTGGTCGCTTGTGCCGATGCAGCAGCGATGGACCACGGACGACGGTGAATGTTGGGCTCTGGACAAGGGAGGCTCTGCGGGACCACAGCTCAGTCAGCATAACTTGGCATGAGGACACCATGCGGTCCTAGCCCGGCACTGCTGCGGCCGGCAAGGACCACCACAAGCGCCATGGACATTCTCCGTCCAAACATCCTCCGCAATGCCCACCTCGCCCTCTCTCTGTACCGCCCATCTACGAGGACGACGGCCGCCGCCCTATGCATCTCTGCGTCCCAGCCATGGCAACCAGACGCTTCGGCCCCATCTGCAAAAGTACCGGTCGTCCTGCCAAGACACCTGGACGACGCCGTAAACTCCTATCTGAGAGGTACTTCCCACTACGCCCACTACGCCCAGTCCCCTGTCCATCCACACTGATGCACCTCGCTATCATAGGCATCAAGACAAAAGATCTCCGTGCTCTCGTCGACCATTTCGAATCCCTCGTCTATGCTTCTCTGCCACGCACCGCAAATATCAGACACCTAGGTACGCCATCCATGCTCTCTGCGTCCCAACATTGACTGTATCC
The DNA here is from genome assembly GCA_006535955.1 of Synchytrium endobioticum. NCBI lineage: Eukaryota > Fungi > Chytridiomycota > Chytridiomycetes > Synchytriales > Synchytriaceae > Synchytrium > Synchytrium endobioticum. The sequence continues at coordinate 3,946 of QEAN01000178.1, read as the reverse complement.
TCGTCAAAACCTAGATCCGAACCGACTGACAATCCCCTACGATACCCCTACCTACGTCAAAGCATATCTCGCGAAGCGATTTGTAGGATCCTACTCCGCTATAACCCATGTGCTGCAGCAGCTAGCTACCAGACTCCCTGATTATCACCCAAAGCATGTTTTGGATGTTGGTGCTGGTCCTGGGACTGCCTTGTGGTCGGTCATTGACACCGTGGCTTATTTCCCTATTTTGTCCCATTGCCAATCTCACCACTCGCATTGTCTCGTACACCAGGGCATCCTCGCAATTCTGGACGGCTGATGCATATACCGCCGTTGAACCGTCACGCCATATGGCACACGCTCTCCAGGAGATATCAAATGCTGGTGAGCAATCAGCCTATATTCATGTCGTCACAAAAGCTCAAGTCATCGCGCGCACGCTCTAGCTTACGGCACCCGCATTATTACGATCGAGCCCCGACTAAACACAGTACGTCCCCCCCCCCCAGTCTTGGACTGACGCTCGGATTTTGACAGGGTCGCACTCAATTAGAAGATACAGGCTGATCTAGTCATTTGCGCCTTCGTCTTGACTGATATTGCCACTCAATCATCAAGAGCTGAACTAATCGACTCATTATGGTCCTCATCCACCGACATATTGGTAGAGTGTTTCCGCCAAGATCCTGTCGCTTACTTTGTCCATCCAAGCCCACACGAGATATCCTAGGTCTTGATCGAATCCGCAACACCGTCCGGATTCAAACTCATTGAAGACGCCCGTGCTCAGATACTCAAAAAATGTACACATGGAAGCATCCATGTCGTCGCTCCAGTATGTGCCATACCCAGCACCCACAACCCTTTCATCCGTTCATAAACTCTCCCATATAGTGTCCACATGAATTTGCGTGTCCAATGTCACGAACCAAGTCATGGTGCCACTTCCCTCGGCGGTATCTCCCAACCGCCAAAATGGTACGTCCGTGCCAAACTTCACCCCGTCAATTATCCACGACTCAAATTCCCCTAGCGAGCTCTCAATCCGAAATCGCCAGATACGTTGACGTCCATCAAGTTCTCGTACTGCATTCTCCGCAAATCACCACCGCCGCCACTAACACAACGATACCCGATATTGAATGCCTCGCCGATGAAACAGAAAGGACACGTCACACTAGACTATTGTGCCCCGTCTGGACAGCTTGAACGGGCTGTCATCTCTAAGAAAAAAGGCAATTATAAGGCTGCTAGGAAGATCCAGTGGGGTGATGTGTGGAGTGAGGAAATTGTCACGAAGAGGGTTGTGAAAGTCGTAAAAGAGGAGTTACATGGTAGGGATGCAAATGATGACGCTGATAAAGGCAAGAATGTGATTGCAAGTATATAAAGGCGGAAGATGGCCTGCATGTTTTTGCCAGTAGTGTATATTTGTAATACATCCATCCTGTATCGATGTCATGGTGCATCATCACTTGGATGCCAGGTGACCGCCACGATTTGTGATACTTCAACCTGCGGCGGTGCCACCATGAAGATTAAGTAAAACACTCATAGACAGCGTACACGTATCTCGTTCAAACAACCATCGAAAGGAAAAGTACTCATGTGATATATGTTTATGTAGACGGATATAGATTGTATACATGATACGGTGGGCGAATGGAAAATATGTCCATGATATGTGTCCTTGATAGTCTGAGCAGGCAACCACAGGTGGGCGGAAAATTTTGCAATTCGTCAAGAGGTACATGCATTGATGGAATGGAATAGAATTGTAAGTGCGGAGCAATGTAGCATGTGCTGAATAGAGTAGACACTTACTTTGCTACTTGACGGCACTTGATCTTGGTATGGCAAGGGGTATGATGGAATGGAATGGAACTGTAAGTACTTACAATTTAGGAGACATTAAATGGAGACATTAAGGAGAGGTTGCTTGGTGAGTAGTTCAACCGACAAACTTACTCTTGCTGCTTGGCAGGAAACAACCACTTCCGAGGAGAGCCCAGTGTTGAATCTATGTTGAGAGTGTGTCGCTGAGTGGAGAGCCTGTCTTGGTTGACGGACAGTAACTTTCTACGTCGATGAGGAGTGCAAAAATTATTTCCCTGCAAAACATGTTGTGCTAGTCCTTCAAGTACCGACCTGCGATGGTCCCAGTGACAGTCTTCACTGGCTTTCTAGGGTAAGCTGCTTCCGTTAAAGTGTACGATTTTGTGGATGTCAAAATTTCAACATTCGATGCCATGATTTGATAACGACGACTACCACAATCATTTCAGCATCGTCTGTAACCTATATATCACGCTTCATCTATCGCTCGGTCTATTTATTTAACTCCTACTTTCCATCATCATATTGCAGAGCTGGAAAGACAACCATCATCATAAACCTGATCAAATCCCTCCCGTCAACCTACAACATCGTCATACTGAAAAACGAATTCGGTGATTTAGCTGTAGATTCCCAGATCGCGCAAGCAAGTAGCAATAATGTCAAAGTAACAGAAATGCTGAACGGATGCTTTTGTTGTGTGCTGGTTGGGAAGATGAAGAACGGATTGATTGATATCAGAGATCAGTTCAAGCCGGATAGAATCATTGTTGAGACCAGCGGAAGCGCTTTCCCTGGTACGTACATATCATTGATGGTGCGGGCAGAAAGCAAGGCAGGGAAATAACATTTGTCACACTCCCCAGCCCCAATTGCGTGGCAAATTCGAGAAATGGAGCCAGAAGGCTTCAAGCTAGATGCCATTATCACGGTTGTAGATTCAATCAACTTCCGTGGTTATGAGGACACGTCATATACCGCCAAAATGCAAGCAAAGTACGCAAGGATAGCCCCATATCCCCCACCACATGTGCACTGACCTTTTCCCCAACATAGGTACACGGATCTTATCATAATGAACAAGTCAGAATTAGTTTCAGAGAGAGATTATGATCTAGTCATGGACAAGGTCTACGAGCTGAACGAGGACACCCCAAAAATCAAAGCAGGGCCCAAAGGAGTAGTAAATCCTAATCTACTACTTGGTTTCGATACAAAATTGTTTCAGTTGAAAGATAGAGAAACGGACATGAAAACTCTAGCTGGTGCTGATGAGGTATGATTGTTGACTCTGGTGATATCGCAATCCCCATTTTCCCGCCTGTGAACTTCTCGTGCATCAACATAGAAGCATCACCTCAAAGAGGTTGATTTGATACAAGTACTGGTAAATGAGCATGTTTCGAGTTTCAAAAACCACCACCATGATCATGCCGGTCAATATCGTCTTGATGAAAGGCGCCATGGCCCAACCATCGCCACGTCAGCCCAACCAGTCATCCTCCACACATCAGAGTCTTTGGCATCTGCCCTCGCCTCACTTCCATCCGATTCTGTATACAGGATAAAAGGCCTAATTCGTCTGTCTTCAGAAAATGTAGGAACCGCATCATTTTATATACTAAACTATGCTTTTGGTAGGCATGAAATTATACCGTTATCTATCACCACAGGCGAGGAAGGTGTAATTGTCAAATTGACGATCATGGGTGTTGGCTTAAGATTGGTTATGGGCAGGTTGAAGCAGTTGTTTGGTGCGAGGGATGGATATGATTTGTTTGAACTGATTGAATCTGTATCTTGACCGTTTCGGAGCTGTAGAGATTTATTACAACAGGGTTTGCCACGACACGTATTCTGGCGTCATCAAATTGACATATTTACTGTGAGACTGAAGAGTGAAGTGTGTCAGCCTAGTATCAAGAATTTATATGATCGATACATCTTCAATACAAACATCCATCCATCCATCCATCATTACAAGGACCCATATGTACAATATATGTATACATCCCATGTATACACCCATATTCCCCCATCTCAACACCGCGCACATACCTGAAGAGTGATGTCAGCCTAGTATCAAGAGTTTTCAATCTTGAGGGAAGATGAAGTGACTCTTGACCCC